>MJUU01064809.1:34405-83676 GCA_002080025.1 Modiolus philippinarum
GTTTTTTTCATCAATAAGTGATCAAAAGGGTTGAATTTTTCCCTATTTTGTTCCTAGCTAATAACTGTGTCAAGCTTCTTTTTGTGTCCATCTAATTATTGTGTCAATCTCTTTACTGTGTCCACATTAACTTTGAAATACTTTTGTTAAAATTTCAGTGGTCGACATGCTGCGGTCGTATCATGCTGCGCTCGGCGTAGCCCTTTATTGTCCTGTCTGTTAAAGAAAAACTTATCATACTTGGCAAGTATATAGATCTAGTCAAGAGGAATATAAATATGCCCAAGAAAATTAGGTCAGGTCAAAGGTCAAGGGAACAGAGTCTTAGATGCCATTTTCATATGTTTTGTATGTAAAGAAAGATCACTCTAACCAAAATATTAAGATTCCAATTTTCAAATTTATTAAACTAATACAAGTGATGCTGGGGGCATATGTAGTGTTTCACGAACACATCTTGTTTTTTTTTTGTTTGCCAGGGTGAGCTTTTGTCATCACTTGGCATCCTTCGTCCATTCATCACTTTCAAAATTCTTCTCCCCTGAAACCACAGGGCCAAATGGAACCAAACTTCAACTGAATCATCACTATGGTATCTAGTTTCAAATTTGTCATTTTCTATGTCATAGGTCAAACAAAATGTCCACTGTTACTAAAAATAGAACATAAGGGTGAATTGCAGTTTTTGGCAAATAACTTGAAAACCAATATAAAAAAATCTGACATGGGGTAAAAATGTTCTGCATTACAAAATATACCCGCCCTGCAATTTTGAAGAAAATCTTATTACTCATCTTAGTAAAAATCCGTAATATTTTCCAAATTTTGATGCTTTTAAAATTTTTATTTTTTATC
Source organism: Modiolus philippinarum (assembly GCA_002080025.1). NCBI lineage: Eukaryota > Metazoa > Mollusca > Bivalvia > Mytilida > Modiolidae > Modiolus > Modiolus philippinarum. The sequence continues at coordinate 35,261 of MJUU01064809.1, forward strand.
TTAAAAAATATTAGATAGAGGTTAAGTTTAAATTGCAAAAATGTTCAGCATGTCAAGATCTACCCACAAGGAAATGTTATAGAAAATCCAAGTACCCATGTAGGAGTTATGGGCCTTTATTAGTCAATTTTTATCATGATTTTGCACTTTTTGTCTTATATTTCATAAACACTTCGAGATAGAGGTCAAGTTTAAATTGCAAAAATGTTCAGCATGTCAAGGACTACACTTTATTGAACATGGTTAAGTTTCCTGACCTTTTCCAAGATGGTTGCCAGCGGGAACTTAGTTTCCCATTTGACCCTATGGGAAAATATTTTCTAAGATTTCATTTTGAAAAACTATTACCGGTATATCAATCGAAAACAAGCTTGGCCAAAATAGTCTTAAATGGCCCCTTTGAATAATGTTTCCGTGAAGTCTGCATCATATCCAAGATGGCCGCCAGCAGGGAACATAGTTTAACATTGAATCCTGTGGGAAAGGATTGAAAGATCATCTCTTGAAAAAATAATGCCAATTTTTTCCAAACTTGGTCACAATAGTCCATGTTTGGTCCCCTTTGAAAAATATGTCCAGTATGTCCACACTTCATCATGGATGGCTGCTAGCAGGTTATTTAATCTAACATTGTACCATATAGAAAAACACATTCAAAGATTTTTCCTCTGAAACTACTAGGCCAGTTGGAACAAAACTTGGACACAATAGTCCTTAGTTGGCCCCCTTCTGAAAAATGTGTCTGGCAAGTCTGCATACCATTCAAGATGGCCCTCAATGGGGAACATAGTTTATTATTGGTCCTTATGGGATAGCATTCAAAGATTTTTTTCCTCTGAAACAACAAGTCCAATTGGATCCAAACTTGGTTACAATAGTCCTGTGTTTAAAAAATATGTCTTGAAAGTCAGCACTTCATACCAGATGGACACCAACAGGGAACTTAGTTAGCATCGTATGCTATGGGCATATAGGTCGAACGTATGATTTCTGTCAATCGCAGATCGTGAAGTTTTATGCATTCTGTGCCCAAAAAGCACAAACTGCAAGAAATATATCGGATTGCGTCTGGGCGCAGATTACATGGAACGCATGGCAGATTGCAAATTTCGGGGCACGGATTGCACATTTCTAGGTGCAGATTGCATGTTTCGGGCCAGTTAAGTTAACTTTGCCATATTGCATCATACTTATCACAGGTTATATTCATGGAAAAGGTTAGGGTTTTAATCATGTAAAGGGTTAGGGTTATATTCAGAAAAAGAGTTAGGGTTATAGTCATGGAAAGGGTGAGGGTTGTAGTCAGGGAAAGGGATAGGATTATATTTACGGAAAGGGTTAAGGTTATAGTCAGGAAAGGGTTTAAGGTTAAATTTAGGGAAAGGGTTAGGGTTAGATTTAGAGAAAGGGTTAGGGTTAGTCAGGGAAAGGGTTATGGTTATAGTCAGGGAAAGGGTTAAGATTATATTTAAGGAAAGGATTTGGGTTGAATTAAGGGAAAGCCCAAAGGGTTAGGATTATAGTTAGGGAAAGGGTTAAAGTTAAATTTAGGGAAAGGGTTAGGGTTAGTCACGGAAAGGGTTAGGGTTATAATTAGTGAAAAGGTTATGGTAATAGCCAGGCTAGTTATTTATATAAATCGACAGACAAGTGATAACAGCCGGTGTACCTTTCAAAAATTCTTCCTCCCAATTATACTATTCAAAATGCACGTGTATACGTAAAATACTACATTGTAGTAGGTTGGAACAGTTGCAATCTGTGCTCCAATACTTGCAATCTGCACCTCATTACTTGCAATCTGCGCCTCAATACTTGCAATCTGCACCTCAATACTTGCGATCTGCACCTCAATACTTGCAATCTGCGCCCTTCAATTTGCAATCTGTGCATACTGCAAAAATGCAAGATGGGAGCGCAGATTGTATAAAACTGTGCAATCTGCAGAAGGGGCCAATTGATAAGATTTTCATGTCGTACCTACCTCCTATGGGAAAACACATTCAAAGATCTTCTCACCTGAAACTATTAGGCTAATTTGAACCACAGCAGTCCTTAGTTGCCCCCCCCTTTTCGATAAATGATTTGTCAAGTCTGTGTCAGATCCAAAATGGCTCCAAGTGGGGAGCATAGTTTAACATTGGACCCTAAAGGAAAGCATTCAAAGATTTTTTTCCTCTGAAACATCAAAGCCAATTTTATTCAAACTTAGTCACAATATTTCATTGGTGGTCCCCTTTACATATAAATGTGTGTCAAGTCTGCACCTCATTCTAGATGGTGACAGTAGAACTTCAGTTAAACATTTGATCTTATAGGAAAACACATTCGCAGATCTTCTGTTCTGAAACTACTAAGTCAACTGAAACCAAACTTAGTCACAATTCTCCTTGAGCGGTGCTCTTCAAAGTTTGTGATTTTTATGTTTGTTCCTCATTTGGCCCCCTTCAAAAAAGATGACCATGTAAAAAATGGTTACCATCATGAATATAGTTCAACTTTGAAGCAAATGCCGTCAAGGTCTATTAACACACTTGAAAATGAGGTCCTTTATTATTTAGGTTATTTGGACTGTCTAAATCTGCCATGGCCCAGGTGAGCGATACAGGCTCTTGAGAGCCTCTTGTTTTTGTTTTTGTTATTTTGGATAGTCTTGACATGAGGATTTGGGATACAAATATTCTTTTTACTATATCAAGATAGTTACTACATGTATCTCGGCATTCATTTTATGTCACCATCTGTTCAAATGTTCCCTTTTACATTACATCAGGTTGTGCTCTGGTAACTCTTTATCAAAATGATAACAAAAGTAGAAATATAAAAGAATTTTTGCAAAATAATACAGAATCACCATAACATTGCAATATCTTGACTTACAAATTTCAGAAATGACCAAAAGTTATAAATTTTAAAAGTATTTCTTTCTCAAAATCCAAACTAAAGGATGACATACCCCGCGCAAGGTTAAATCCAAATGTGATTTCTTAGTAATATGTTTGTGTCTGTAAGACACATATGATGCCCCCACTAAACACATGTCTCTGTAGGAACTGGACAGACAAAATCCTTACTACATGCTCATCTTAAATATAGGTACAAATGATCTGCAAAATTAAAACTCCCTACCACCAAAACTTTAGGAGGAGTTATGAAAATAAACTATGTACCCTCTATTACTAATTCACTTAAAAATGACTAAGTTCAACAATGTATTTTTTTGTGAAAAATTAACCAAAATTAAAATCCTTACCACATGAACATTTTCAATATAGGTACAAATGATCTGCAAAATAAAAACTTACTATATATAGCTAGCATTAAAACCAAAGGAGGAGTTGCACGGACAAACCACATGGACGGACTGACAGACGGACGGACAGACAGACATGGGTAAAACAATATGCCCCCCAATTTGTCGAGGGGGATACGAATGATAGTTTCAACATCTTAAGTAAATAAGATATACAGTGGAACTTTGATATGGACTGATTAAAACAGTTTGAGTTAGAGGGGTGTTCAAGCTTTGGAGGTCAAACTTCAACAAAGGGAACAGAAAATGGGTTAGAGACATACATGGTGTTTGAGCTATTTCAGTTTGAGCCATCAAAGTTCATTGTATCAGTTTGATGAGGAACGAAGAAAAACATACCACATATTTAAAATATTTAAGAATTGTAGCTATCATAGTCTATGTTCCAGCCTATACATAATAGGGGAAAGATAAAAGAGGAATAGCTCATGTTCAAATAGTAGATCATAAAATATTTGTTAATTTAAATTATTGGAATATATTTTATGATGTCTTAGCATTAGACAATTAAAAGTGATAGTACATTTGTAAATGTAATGAAAATGTTTTAAGGTGAGACGTTACTAAATGACTGTCACGGTAAGAGTTACCTCCCTCCGATTGCGTACAAACACAGTAGACGTAAAAAGTGACATGGTCGGAGATCAGTATTTCATTCAACAGAAAGGAAATAATGGCTAATCCTGATATAAAAAAAATAAAATTACGTCAAAATTTATAATTAGCGTTTGCGATGGCTTTTTACGTTGGTTATTGTTAACATAAAGGTAATATGTACGGCTACATGTACGACAAAAGGTCAGTTCCCACCTGAAACTTCTATTGTACGTGTTAGTATTATGCAAAAACGATTACTATTTCAGAAATTAATTAGAAATTATTTCTGGTCCAATTTGGTTCCTTTACAATGTTCTTTCGCAATTTTTTAACATTACAGTATTTTGTCACGGTTTTGTTTTGATGTGTTTTAATAATAACAATAAAGAATAACTTTGCTGCAGACGGAACATTGCAATATTGAAACGGAACTCATTAAGATTTTTTTTTATATTCAGTCAGAATATCCACCAATCCTTTACATGCTCTCTGAAAATCGCGGTCCCGGTAAAGTTCGGAAGTTTTATATTTTGAATTTTAATGTTTTTAGTACCAAAATATGGGCTGTTTGATTTTGGGATGAAGTGTGGGCTTAGATTTTCACCCGAGGCAGATTTTTTATTACCTTTTTTCTGATAAACACTCTTAGTGAGCAAGGCTTACTTTTTCTTATGGACATTGTGCATTATTGAATTTTTTAACGCAAAACTGAGGGTCAGATTTTTTTTCTGCAGACGGAACATTGCAATAATTTTTTTTTCAATTCCAGCCCCCTTTTGAAAATTAAATGGTCCGTTCCTTCAAAACGTCTAAGACGGTCTTGTCTGTAAATGAATTCGTATAATTGTTAGTCGAGTATTATGAAGATTGTATTTTTATATATATATCAACAAAAACATGTTTAATTGTGATATCTTTGTTTTCTTTTTATGAATTCGAATACATCGTGAGTCTATTTATATAGATGAAAAAACGAAAACAACTGGGATGCAGTTGTATTCTGTATCTATGTTTGTCCTTTGTATGTAGAAAGGAATCTTATCCACTAATATTGTCATTTACGACATTTCTATATCCAAAGAATGGCAAATTTTGTTTGATGCCAATCTTCTATTGCAGCTGTGCTTTCTTGAAAGTGCGAGTTTGCAGTAGTAAGCACAAGTGATCGTGCCTGCATGTTAAATTTGTGTTTAGTGCTCTTTCCAAAGAATGGCATCCGCCATTAAATCAGGACAAAAAGTGGCGATTTGTCGGCCTGGAATCATAATAATTTGGGACTGACTGGGGTGACATGCCTGTCTTTGCATGAACTACGAAAGCGTATTGATGCTACATAAAGAAAAAAAATATCTACTATTTATGAGATAATAATCTCAAGATTATGACTTATTATCTCATTACTAAGAAATAATATCTCATAATTATGAGATAGTTATCTCATAATAATGAGATATTTTCTCATAATTACGAGATATTTTTTTCTTCATGTTGCATCAATACGCTTCCGTAATGTGCTAGCATATTTTAAGGTCTGTTCCGCATAATTGTATGGTATCGTACAAAGCAGAACTCCATAAATATCAAACCCATACTTTTATTCGTCCCGTGATAGAGCAGAAATATTAGTCACTTGCTGTGAAACTAAAAATCTTCCATCACAGAAAAAATCACGAATTATTCACTAACAGATCCAGTCATTAAAAAACGAAGGTTGCAGTCCAGTTTTTGACATTTTTGTCGAAATTCTGTGCGAAATTTTAAACTTTAAAGGAAAAGGTGTAGGGGGTTCAAATTCCTGGAATCCTCCTTCCGGATACGCCAAAGAAATTATTTTTCAACAGATACTGTTTAGAAGGCAATTCATGTCGTCAAATACAAGAGATCGATATTTTGACTCCCCTTTTTATGTATTGCGGCTTGCTTGTATAATTAAGAAAAGTGTCCAAACATATATACTAGTATGTATTTAACCAAAAAATTGAATGAACAAAATAAAATAGATAAATGATTATCTATCAAGAAAAAAGATAGATAAACAAATAGATTAATTCATTAAAGACATTTAGTAATTTCATCGGAAATTCCAACAAACTAAGGATATTTGCCCAATTCAGTGTTTGCCCTTTTCTGAAAGGGGAATTATTTTTATTGAAAAAAAACAATTCTTTTACTGTTATTTTCAGTAAAATTATCTTGTCAAAAGTAAATACTGTCTATTCCGGAATTTTACGTGGAATATTATCGTCATTTGCCTCCAATATAAAATGATCGGATATGGAATCTATGCGAAAACGTCAAGTTATGCATTGTAACGTCGACAAAAACCTTACGTTTGGCATTTTTTACACCTCTTGCAAAAGTTTGAGATTACATAGAGAAAAAAGATGCTCCATGACATATGGTTTTCTATATATCAATGGATTCGCAATTTCATCCCCTTCTTTGTGTTAGTTTTTGGTCAATATGTAATCGCTGCATTTGTAGATATATCGAAAAATGTAACATTTCAGGTGTGAAATTGCCATTTTTACGTTATGTCTTTGTAAAAGTGGACCCCAAAGATAGCGTTTTCAATGTCAAATATCTTTCTTAAGTGATCCATGACCACTATTAAAAAGTTGATATTTCGATGTAAGTCATTTAAATCTACTTGTGTGCAAATTTTCACGAGAAAGTAAGACATAGCCATTTAGTAACGTCTCACCTTAAATAATGATTTATCTCTTTACAGAGAAGAAGATATGTTAGATATGGCAGTATTTTTAAAAGAAAACTCTAGATTAGGTTAGTAGTCCATGTTATTGTCTGTATACTTTCATTTTTGTCCTTTGCAATAATTTTAAAAGATTTAGATAGTAAGAAATGGTAGTAAGCTTATTAATTGCCAGGCCCATTTGTTGATGCTTGACAAAGTAAGATGTAGATTTCTGACTTTTCACCACCTTATCAACTGGAGCTCTGAGATACATCTGCAGACCAAAAAAAAAATCATTTATATACCAGCAATACGCCTGGTCTCGACTTTCTTGTTAGGGCCCGCATCGAGATGCAGGTGCCCTATAGTTTTCACTTTGTCCGTCTGTCTGTCCGTCCGTCTGTCCGTCTGTCCGTCTGTCCGTCAACAATTTTTTCCGTCACAGATTTCTTGGCTTCTATATATGGGAATGATTTGAAATTTGGTCTGAAGCTTGGAAATGACGAGTTGTATCGTGTAAGCAATTTTCAAGTTTGTCGGGTGCCCACTTCCTGTTTGCCGATACTTTGAGTTTTTGCTAAAAACCAAATTTTCCGTCAAAGATTTCTTGGCTTCTACTGAAGGGAACGATTTGAAATTTGGTCTGAAGATTGGAAATGCTGAGTTCTATTGTGTAAGCAATTTTCAAGTTTGTCGGACATCCACTTCCTGTTTACCGATACTTTGAATTTTTACTGTAAACCAAATTTTCCGTCAAAGATTTCTTGGCTTCTACAGAAGGGAACAATTTGAAATTTGGTCTGAAGCTTTGAAATGATGAGTTGTATTGTGTAAGCAATTTTCAAGTTTGCCGGACATCCACATCCTGTTTACCGATACTTTGAATTTTTACTGTAAACCAAATTTTCCGTCAAAGATTTCTTGGCTTCTACTGAAGGGAATGATTTGAAATTTAGTCTAAAGCTAGGAAATGATGAGTTGTATTGTGTAAGCAATTTTCAAGTTTGTTGGACATCCACTTCCTGTTTACCAATACTTTGAATTTTTACTGTAAACCAAATTTTCCGTCACTTGGCTTCTACTGAAGGGAATGATTTGAAATTTGGTCTAAAGCTTGGAAATGATGAGTTGTATTGTGTAAACAATTTTCAAGTTTGTCGGACATCCACTTCCTGTTTGCTGAGACTTTGAATTTTTACTAAAAATTCAATTTCGGTCACAGATTTCTTGGCTTCTACTGGAGGGAATGATTGGAAATTTGGTTTCAAGCTTTGAAATGATGAGTTGAATTGCAAAAGTGGTTTTTCAAATTTGTCGATCAACCACTTCCTGTTTGCCAATACTTTTACTTTTTACTATAAACCAAATTATCTTCATAAGATTTTTAGAATTGTATCAACTTGGAATGATTTGATATTAAGTCTGAAGCTGAAAAATGACATGGTTTGGTAAAAATTCAAGAATTCACTGTATCCAGCAAATTACTGTATCAACACATTTGTGTCAAACAGAATGTGAATCCCCACTTACCTCAATTTTACTTTTGCATGGAATTTCAGGATCGAAATTGCGGGGCCCTTCCGACAACGCCAGTTTCGACATGCTCTAGTTACATCTGTTACCTAAAATCCAAATCATTCATGCATTGAATTTAGTTCCAAGTTGACCAAACCTTTATCTAGAGCCATAGAACAATCCAGGTGTATCTATTGAGAAAATATTTTATAGACCCTAACATAAACTGTAAGCTCAGTAGTTATTGCTGGAATTGTTCATGGCTGAAATGTAGGTCAATGCAACCAAAATGTCATGATTATAACTAGCCTTAACATGTTTGCTGACAAATTTCATGTATAAGTACAGTGCATTTCATAGTTAAAAAAAATCCATTTATAAATGAGGCATAAGTATTCATATATTTGAGAATTTCCAGTGCATTTTATATTAAAACATCCTCAAATTACAAAATTCAGTATTTAATTTTGTGATGTTATCAATGACATGTAGCTTGAAACAATTATGGCCTTCAATTTCTGGGGTACAACACTTTTTCGGACATAGTACTGTGAAAATGTTTTCAGTTTTTATTGTTTGTACCTCAGATGTTGATATTCTTAAATTGTAATGAAAAACTTCTTTTTTTCAGGTTGTCAAATAATACTTAATAAGGACTTAGATGGCATCGTTGTAACATTACCACAAGCTACCAGAAACTTTTATGTAGATGGACATGTCCCACAGCCACATTGACTTGATATATTTAATGGCTGGATTTGTTGTTTGTTACCAGATCTTTTATGTTGAATCTTTCGTGTGCAGATGTCGTCTGCTGTTGATATACCTCAATTTAATGGATATTTACATTGTTTAATCAGAAAGGAAAATGAACTTGGTTTGATGGAACACCATGAACAGTTCCAACCAACTTACCGTATAGCGGGTAATTTTCGCGGGGTTTTTATGTTCGCGTATTTTCGCGGATGGACTTAAATAGCGAAAATAAATTCCGCGAAAATTTTATGTATTCTTAGGATATATATAGGATCCTTGATAATCCACGAAAATTTAAAACGCTTAAATTTTTGGCATACATTTTTCACTCAAATCCGCGAAATTTTTGACCCGCGAAAATAACCCGCTATACGGTATATTCTCAATACCAGTATTGTATCTCTGTATCTAACTGAAGTTTGAATTCTTAATGTGTCAATTTACAAAAGATATTTTTATATGATGATTTAAAATCATCAAAATTTTAGTCTTGTGCTTTTTTTGAGGAATCACAAGAGTATTGACCTGTGGAAGTGATCACTTATATGCTTCTTGTCCTTTGTCTAACGATAGTAAAGTGAATTTCTACTTGTAAGCTTGCATATATGGAAAAATGAAAACAACAAATATCTGATACATGTACAAGTTTTTGTTTTATATCAGTTCAGTAGAGTTTTTCACTTAATATTTGTTTCTGTAATTACTGTCTACATCAGATTTACATATAGATTGTTGAGAAGCATTTTGATATTTATGGTAAATCTATAAATTTTTAAATTTATTAATGTTATAATTACATTTGTATTTTTTTTAAGTGCATTACAGTGTTTTGATTGGTAAAGATCTTCATATTAATTTAAAAAGTTTTCTTTAACATGGCTTATTGAATTTTTATGGTGATATTTGTAATACTGCTGTAACAAGCATGAATTTTACAAATGTAAAAAGTTGAAAGAAACACAATTCTAATATTTCTATGTGAAATACAGTCGAATTTCGATGGCTCAAACACCCAAGGGACAAACAATTCAAACGAGAGGGATGTTTGAGCAATAGAGGTTGGATTATGTTTAAATTTGATCAAAGGGACCAGAAAATGAGTTGGAGACATCCATGGTGTTTGAGCTAGTGTAGTTCGAGCCAGAGAAGTTCTACTGTAGTATCTATATTTTGTTTTATTTGTTTCATCAGATTGTACAAAGTTATTTATTCACACATTTAAAATGTGAAGTGCTGTTATTTATCAACTAAAATGTAATAATGAAGTATTAGAAAATAGGAACTACCAGTATATGCTTCAGTTTTTGTAGTTTCATGGTATTTCAGACAGGTGTTTAATCTGGTATATAAATATGCAATTTTACACCAATTTCAATTTTATCTCCATCTTAATTTACCCCTCCACCCTATTTCCTGATTAGGTGTCGGTTTCATTACTTGTAATTACAAATTTCGATTACAGTCAAAATATTTTCAGCATCACCTTTGTCTTTGTTGACCAATGTGAGAATAATAGCTTCTTACATGATAGCAAATCAAAGATCAGGATATCTTTCATGAATGAAAGAAATTCAGTCTTTTCTCGAGTGGAGCACAGCGAAACGAGAGAAAAAGACGAAGAATTTCTTACATGAGTGAAAGATATTCCAATCTTTGATTTTGATCGAATGTAAGAAGCTATTTCTTCCGTAAAATACGACAACAAATATCTGGAAACCTATACTGTGCGAGTAACGTGGTCGCCATTTGAGTGTACCTTACATTGTGATGTCAGGTGTTTTATGACGTTTAGTCATGGTAACGATTATTGTATCACAAAAATTAACGCTTATGGTTGGTCATTTACCCATGTGAGACGAGGTCGCATGCATCGATTTCACATGGGTCGTCTTGCACTGTAAACTATCATTTACGGAAGAACAGTCATTTTGTGTTCTGAATTTGACTTTAAAAAAAATTATCCAGATACTGATTTACTATATAAATTAAACGACAAAATGAATTATACCAAAAAAGAAAAAAATCAAAAGACAAATGAAACTATTAACAGATAAAACCAACAATGAACAATGTTGTTGTATTCATTTAATTTGAATTCACTTTTAGGCTTAAATGAACAATTGTTTTCAGTTAACAACAAATTAAAGAGGAAATATAAAAGTAAACACCTAAGTTCAAGACAACCTTTGCTAAATATAAATTTCAATATGCAGTGAAAATTTACCATTTCATACATCATATTTCTACAATATGGTTGATGATTATTTTTTATGATATTAGAAATCAAGTACCCTTACATATGGCTTTTTACATTTAAGAGTGACTTATTGTTATGTATCACTACTGTGATATTGCATTTCTAATTGTTGCTGTAAATAAATGTTTTTTTTTATGAATCATTGTTTATTTTAGTCCCCACCAACAAGGCAGTTAGTCTGTATATCCATTTATCTTACTGTCCAAACTTTCATGATCTTATACAATTATCACCCTAGATAGTGTGTGACCCAGCTGTTTCTCCCCCAAGATAGTAAGGTCACCCAAGAGCTTGCTCTTTTGGAACCTTAATTTTAAGGGGATAAAGCGTATAATGGGCTATGTGTAAATCCCAATTTAATGGGCATCATCATCTTCGCTAGCCAAGGGTTACGATACAATCATCTCTTCACCCTTGGCAGATCTAGCCATTTTTGGAGACACATGTCTAAAATTATATCCCTTTGAAGTAAGATTTTCTGTAAAATTAAAGATAATTAATGATATCTAATAATGTCAAAATTCAAGAAAATACTTAATTCAAGGAAAATGAACCCCCAAAAGTAAAGAAACATTACAAATCCTTGGAATTTTGCAAAATTAAAAAATCAATACACACTTTATTTTAAGTTTTATTGTCATTTCATATATTGAAAATATGATTTCCATTAACCTGATTGGATGCGGCCAAGTCAAACTGCAACCAATCAAATCTGTGGATTAGAAGCTTCAGAAATCAAGCTAGATCTGCCAAGGGTGAAGAGGAGATGATCGGATCGTAACCCTTGGCTAGCGAAGGTGGGGCATCATGTGTAAATCCCGCTTGAGTATATCATGCTATAATGAGATTATGTATCCCTTTTTCCTTTCTTTTAGAATTGTGATCATATTAACATCCTACTTGTCAGTTTGACACTTAACTTGTCACTGGGCTATTCAAACTATTTCTATAAACTTGTCATTTGTTATATCCTGATGTGTGAGGATTTCTGTTATTATTCCATTGAAATTTCCATATTTTGAGTACTCACTTGTTACGTACAGAAGGTTTCTAAGAAGTCCTAGTATATATAAATAAGACCAATATCCATTATCTTCCAGAGTATAATCTCAATGGACTGTCTTATAGCTGCAGACATAATATTGAAAGGGGAGCTTAATGGCTGCACAATGAAAGACTCCTTTAGGTACACTGAATCTGTAGTTTTCCTATATTTAATTTTGGGCTTAGTGAAGTTATACCATAATTTTGTCATTGGAAATCAAGTTCCTGTCGTAATCTAATTTTCCATGTTAGACCCTCGGTAAATACTGACAAGCACGTCACATCTATTACATAGCTGGCTAGATGTAAAGCTACAGCTAAGCAATTAACAGAATGAACTTTACAATGGAACAAGAAAACCTCATTATACTGCTTTTATTTATGCAAGCAGGTATTATAAAAGGTTTGAGAATAGATGCATTATAGAATTACAGGACAAAATGGGCCTTATTTCATGATTTCTTGGTGAATTGTATACAGTGCACATATCACAATTGTTTATAATTGACAGAAACTTGTCTAAACCAGAGATTAGAGAAGTGTTCAGATCAGCCATGTCATATTCTTTGGCTTCTTATTCATATGGAGCCAGGTTCATACAAGGGCTAGTTCAGAAAAAAGATAATAAGCTAGGCAAGTCCTTTACTTTCAGCTTCCATTATAGAGTAATATTCTTTCATTTAACAATCCTCAATTTTTGGATAACCTCCATTTTAAAAACCCAAATGAACTGGAAATTAAAGAGACCACTGATACACCATCATCAGCATCATACCTGGACCTATATCTCTACACTAACAACTCTGGACGTCTGAAAATAAAACTTCATGACAAGCATGATGATTTCGACTTTCCAATAGTGCACTTCCCATTTTTAAGCAGTAATATTCCCACATTTCCAGCATATGGCATCTACATTTCACAACTCATTCCCTATTTGACATGCCTGCAGTTTGTACAACAATTTTGTCAACAGAGTGAAATTACTGTCTCAAAAATTTGTACATCAAGGATATGTTCAATCATTGTTGCAATTGTCACTTCAGAAGTTTTAAATTTGTCACCATAATTTGACAGACAGTTACTATTGCACAGATGATAATAGATATCTTTGGGTAGATCCAGAGTTTATTACTGGACTGACAAACACCGACCATGACAATACCCGACTTTTCACTGGCAGTGTGACTGGAACCACGCATGGAGCAGATTTTGCATACCCTACCGGAGTACCCAATGCTACCTCTTAATATACCACCTGCAAAGAAAGTGGCAAAGAAAGTATATAGGAATCACCCTGTCCATCTGTGTCTGTCTGTCCATCCATGTACCTTGTCAGCGCATGCTCTCCTAAACGGCTGCTTGGATTTTTATGAAATTTTACACAGTTGTAGTACACCATCTGAAGATGTGCATGAAGAAGTATGGTTGCTGCCCAACATTTTGAAGGGGAGATAATTCGTCTTTGAATATTTTCTGGAACCAGAGGCTCCCAGGAGCCTGTATCGCTCACCTGGCTTTCAGTTGCCACAATCAAGCTAACATTGTAAGTTATACAGTTGATCTTCAGTCTCTCAAACTTTGGTAGCTTGTCAAAAATCACACATCTTGAACTGTATTTAAAGTCTGATAATGTTTTCCTATATTTCTTTGTTTGGCTTTTTTGACAAAAAACATTCTTGCTAAGGACCACCTTCAACACCAGTTTTGAAGTCGAGACATCATTTTGTAAATGGTATGTGAACAATTTTCAACATCGGTTTTGAAGTCGCAACATCAATTTTTATTTGGAAACCAAATTTCATTGAAATCGGACAATGTTTAATTTTCCCGCCTTTTTTGGCGGCCATTTTGAAAATGGCAGTTAACAAACAATTTTCAACATCAGTTTTGAAGTAGTGACATCAATTCCCACTTGGATACCAAATTTCATTGAAATCGGACAATGTTGAATTTTCCCGCCTTTTTTGGCGGCCATTTTGAAAATGGCGGTCAACGAATAATTTTTAACATCAGTTTTGAAGTTGCGACATCAATACCTTTTTGGAAACCAAATTTCATTGAAATCGGACAATGCTGAATTTTCCCACCTTTTTTGGCGGCCATTTTGAAAATGGCGGTGGACAACCACTTTTCAACACCGGTTTTAAAGTCGCTACATCAATATCTATTTGGAAACCAAATTTCATTGAAATTGAACGATGTTGAATTTTCCCGCCTTTTTTTCGACGGCCATTTTGAAAATGGCGGTCAATAAACAATTAAAACACCAGTTTTGAAATCCACACAGCATGGCAAACATTTTATCAATTTACACTTAACCTTCACCTGCTATAGTTTTGGAAATAAAAGACGAAAAATATGAAAATTTTGAAAATTCCATGAAAAAAGGCCAATAACTCCTACAAGGGTTTTTGGATTTTCTTCAAAATTTCAAGGTTGGTAGATCTTGATATGCTGAACATTTTTGCAATATACACTTGACCTCTCTATCTGACATATTTTTGAAATAAAAAATAAAATTTGCACAAATTTTGAAAATTTTACGGAGAAAGGGCAATAACTCCAAGACAGGTTCTTGGATTTTCTTCAAAATTGCAGGGCAGGTAGATCTTGCTATGCTGATCACCAATATCCCATGTCAGATTTTTGATATCTGTGACGGTTTTCGAGTTATTAGCCAAAAACTGCAATTTACTCCTATGTTCTATTTTTAGCAACGGCGGCCATGTTGTTTGACCTACCGCCTAATCGAACACAATTTTGAGAAGCCATACTCTGGTGATGATTCAGACCAAGTTTGGTTACATTTGGCCCAGTTCAGAGGAGAAGATTTTTGAAATTGTTGACAGACAGACAGACGGACGGACGGACGACGGACGCATAGTGATGGCAAAAGCTCACATGGCCTTTTAGGCCAGGTGAGCTAAAAAGGAGGGGAACGAAGCTTGACAGCACATGTTCTACTAAATGGCTGCTTGGATTTTGATGAAATGTTACAGTTGTAGTACACCATCTGAAAAACTGCATGAAGTTGTATGATTGCTGCCAGAGATAATTTGTCTTTGAATATTTTCTTGAAAAAGAGTGGGGAACGAACCTTGTCAGTGCATTTTCTCCTAAACATCTACGTGGATTTTGATGAAATGTTACACAGTTGTAGTACCACACCTGAAGATAAGCATGAAATTATATGGTTGCTGCAAGAAGTTTTGAAGGAGAGAAAATTCGTCTTTAAATATTTAATTGAAAAAAGGGGGAACAAACTTTGTCAGCATATATTCTCCTAAACGGCTGCTTGGATTTTGATCAAATATTACGCAGTTGTAATACACCACCTGATGATGTGCATGAAATTATAAGATTGCTGCTCGAAATTATCTGGAACTAGAGACTCACATGAGCCTGTATCGCTCACCTGGTGACTGGTTTTATTCATTGTCACAAAAAGACCACCCATTTATACTAAAAATCAGTTCACCAGATGTTAAATTTTCAATCTTGGATGAGGTACAAACATAAAAATTACAAACTTTGAAAGGGACCACCCAAAGACAATTGTAACCAAGTTTGTAACAATTGGCTCAGTAGGTAGATTCAGAGGAGAAGACATTTGAATGCATTTCTCATAGGGTCCCTATGTTAAACTATGTTCCATGCTTGTGGCCATCTTGGATGAGGAACGAACGTAAAAAGCATAAACTTTAAAGGAGACCACACAAGGACTACTGTGACCAAGTTTGGTCCAATTTGGCTTGGTAGTTTCAGAGGAGAAGCATGATCTTTAGATGCATTTCCCATAGGGTCCCTATGTTAAACTATGTTACCTGCTGGCTGCCATCTTGAATGAGGTATGAACATAAAAATCACAAACTCTCAAGGGGACCACCCTAAAGACTATTGTAACCAAGTTTGGTTCCAATTGGTTCAGTAGGTTCAGAGGAGCAGACATTTGAAAGTATTTCCCATAGGGTCCCTATGTTAAACTGTGTTCCATGCTGGTGGCCATCTTGGATGAGGTATGAACGTCAAAATCACAAAGATTGAAGGGGACTAGCCAAGGGCTATGTTTCCAAGTTTGGTTGAATTTGGCTTGGTTGTTTCAGAGGAGACGAGATGTGTTTTGTGAAACACTTATGCCCCCGAGTAGAAGTATAGAAGAAACATTTAGCAACTTTGAACAATTAATGTCCTTCTGACAAAATATTGTGATACACATAGAATAATACCCCAGTATTGTTTGGTGATGAACCAAAAATTCTTCTTTGTTGAAAAATGAACTGAAGCTTTACAACTTACCAATACCTATTGTAGATTCAAGAGATATACCCAATGTTAAAGTTTATAATTTTTTACAAAAAGTCCATCACATGTCAAGGTCAAGGTCACAAGGTCCAAAATTTTGGTATTGTTTGAAAGGTCTTGCCACAAGGAATACACATGCAAAATATGAAAGCCCTATCACTTACCATTCAAAAGATATACCCAATGTTAAAGTTTTTTGTGGACAATCAGACAAACAGACAAACAGACCAAAAACTATATGCCCTCTGAATCTTCGATTCACGGGGGCATAAAAATCTTTGGATGCATTTCCCATAGGGTCCCTATGTTAAATTATGTTCTCTGCTGGCAGCCACCTTGAATGAGGTATGAACATAAAAATCACAAACTTTCAAGGGGACCACCTAAAGACTATTGTGATCAAGTTTGGTTCCAATTGGCTCAGTAGTTTCAGAGAAGAAGATCTTTGAATACATTTCCCATAAGGGTCCTATGTGAAACTATGTCCTGTGCTGACGACCATCTTGGATCAGGTATGAACATGAAAATCACAAACTTTAAAGGGGACCAGCCAAGGACAATTGTATCCAAGTTTGGTTGAATTTGGCTTATAGTGGTTTCAGGAGAAAAGACCTTTGAATGTATTTCCCATAGCGTCCCTATGTTAAACTATGTTCCCCGCTGGTGCCCATCTTGGATGAGGTACAACCACAAAAATCACAAACTTTAAAGGGGACCACCTGAGGACTATTGTGACAAAATTTGGTCCACATTGGCTCAGTGGTTTCAGAGGAAAAGATCTTTGAAAGCATTTCTCATAAGGTCCTATGTTAAACTATGTTCCCTAGTGGCAGCCATCTTTGATGAGATGCTTATCTGCTGGACATATGTAGAAATTGTAGTCCTGGAAAAGCTCAACACTTTTGTAATTCACATTTAACCTCCATCTAAAACATTTTTTGAAATAAAAGTAAAAATGCTAAAAAATCGTGAAAATTCAAAGAAAAAGAGGCCATAACTCCTATGTGGGTCGTCAGATTTTCTTCAAAATTGCAGGAAATGTGGATCTTTCTATGCTGACCATTTTTGTAATAAAAACTTGACTTCTATCTTGTACCATTTTCAATATATAAGACTAAAAGTAACAAAAACAAGAGCTGTCGCCGAATGGAAGCCAAATATGCCCCCTGCTAATTGAACCCTGAATCAATATGGTAAGTGCAAATTAACGTGGGTGTGGACACAGTACAAGTGTGGATACAATATCAGTATGGACACAAAGATATAAACCTCAAGAAATAACTTTTCTGTTGAATTCAGACAAAACTAAAATCCACCCTTTTTTCTGGCTCTGACATTTTTTTTCTTAAAATCATAAGCTTTACAGAAATTTCTCTCCACTTTGAATAAACATCTCCCAAGGATTACAATGAAAAACATGTTTCTCTCTCACAGCTTTATTTCAAAATATCAACCAAGTACCCTTTGAAAAAATTTCTTTTGAAAATTGTCTTAGTCAAATAAATCATTGCAGAAAGAATCAATGAAAATCTAAAAATCGAATTATCCCACCTTTCTGGTTTTGGACAATAATATTATTCTTACTTGCACATCTCAATATAGTGCCCTTCCCTTGTGTAAAGTTTCATTAAAATCCTTCCAGTGGTTTAAGAGGAGTTGCGATTACGAGGTTATCTGTGCAGATGCAGTCAAATTATCTCCCCTTCCTGGTTTCCGATAATACTTATATTCCGTAATGCACATCTCCATATAGTGTCCTTCCTTTGTGTAAAGTTTCATTAAAATCCTCCTCTTGGTTAAACAGGAACTGCACTTACAAGGTTATCTGTGCAAATAGAATCAATGAAAAGTCAAAGTTGAATTATCTCCCCTTCCTGGTTTCAGACCATAATTATGTTTCTTTATGCACATCTCCATATAGTGTCCTTCCTTTGTGTAAAGTTTCTTTAAAATCCTTCAAGTGGTTTAGGAGGTTATCTGTGCAAAAGGAATCGATGAAAAGTCAAAGTCAAGTTATCCTCCTTCCTGGTTTCAGACAATAAATATATTTCTTTATGCACATCCCATATAGTATCCTTCCTTTGTGTAGTTTCATGAAAATCCTTTGAGTAGTTTAAGAGGAGTTGCGCTTACAAGGTTATCTGTGTAAATTGAATCGATGAAAAGTCAAAGTCAAATTATCTCCCCTTCCTGGTTTCAGACAATAATTAATTTCTTTATGCACATCTTCATATAGTGTCCTTCCTTTGTGTAAAGTTCATTAAAATCCTACAAGTACGGTATTTTAAGAGGAGTTGCGCTTACGAGGTTATCTGTGCAAATGGAATTGATGAAAGTCAAAGTCGAATTATCTTGGACAAAAATTATATTCCTTCATGCACATGTCCATATAGTGTCCTTCCTTTGTGTAAAGTTTCATCAATATCCTTCCAGTGGTTCAAGAGGAGTTGTGGACAGACAGACAGAACCACAGACAGACAGACGGACGAACAGACAGACAGACAGACAGACGGACGGACGAACAGACAAGACAGTGTGATTCCTATATAACCCCCTAAACTTCGTTTGCAGGGGGTATAAAAACAAAAATTCTATGGAAGGGGCAATAACTCCAAGACCGGTTATCAGATATTCTTCAAAATTGCAGGGCAGGTAAATCTTATCATGCTGATCATTTTTATTCCATGTCAGATTTTTGATATCTGTAACGGTTTTTGGGTAATTTTCAAAAAACGGTAATTTACCCCTATGTTCTATTTTTAGTAACAGCGGCCATTGTAAGAACTATATAGTGTTCTTATTTATGTATTTATGTATCTATGTTCATATTTATATTGAATTGGAATAATTTTATTTAAGCTTAGTACTGAACGTAGTTTTAGCGGGAAACGTTCGTAATGTTATCCCGATGTTGCATTGTTATGTATTTATTACATTGTGGCGTAACGTAATTGTAGCGTAATGCAAAGTTGTATGGGCGATTTGGCGACAGTAGTAGAAACGTTACACTTTGAGGATTTAGTTTGTTATATACAAAGAACATAGTTGGTAAGCTGGATTTATCAATATTTATTTATTCTATCTTGAATTATATTCAATATGTGACGAAGATTTAACGAATTTGAAGAATATTTTCCTTTTTAATTGTTTTCCGCTGTACTTAGCAATGATTAGCATTTACGAGTTTGTATGCTGATTGTATTTATTTTATGGATATGCCATTTAACACTGTGACTATATTGATTAATCGAAATATTAATTATTTCAAATGTGTATTTGTAATTATCAAAATATTATTGAAGTATTTGTACACACAAATGATGTTATGAGATGTAATAGCTATTTAGCATTTATACATTGTATGAAAGCAAATTTAATTATTTATTTAGAATTATTATTTATGATTGTTATTATATTTCTTTCAGAGAATCGCATTCCTTTAGAGACATGCATTGATTATATTGATATGCATTAGAACGTATTTATGTATGGATCTGTGATTAATAAAGGACTTATGAATGCGCATACTCATTCAGTTTGTGTAAACCAGCCTAAATCCTCAACAGCCATGTTGTGTGGTCTACGGACCTAAAAACCAAAAACTTGAAAGAACATACCCTGGTGATGATTCAGGCCAAGTTTGGTCAGTATTGGCCCAGCAGTTGCAGAGGAGAAGATCTTTGAATAAAAGTTAACGGACGGACAGACGGAGGGACGGACGGCGAGTGATGGCAAAAGCTCACATGGCCTTTGGCCAGTAGAGCTAAAAAGGGGGGGAAGAACCTTGTCAGTGCATGTCCCCTTTGATAAAATGTCACACAGTTGTAGTACACCACCTGAAGATGTGCATAAAGTAATATGGTTGCTGTCTGAAATTTTGAAGGGGAGATAATTCGTCTTGAGTATTTTCTGGAAACAAGGGCTCCAAGGAGCCTGTATCGCTCACCTGGCTTTAATTTGCCACAATGCAGCTAACATTGTAAGTTATACAGTTGAACTTCAGTCTCTTCAACTTTGGTAGCTCGAACACCACCAATATCTTGAACTGTTTTTAAAGTCTGATCATGTTTTACTATATGTCTTTGTTGGGCTTTTTTGACAAAAAAATATTCTTGCTAAAGACTACTTTTGACAACAGTTTTGAAGTAGAGACATCATTTTGCAACTGCGGTCAATGATAATTTTTAACCCCATATTTTCAAGTTACGACATCAATATCTATTTGGAAACCAAATTTGATTGAAATCGGACAATGTTGAATTTTTCTGCCTTTTTTTGGCAGCCATTTGAAAATGGCGGTCAACAAACAATTTTGAACACCAGTTTTGGAAGTTGCAACATCAATACCTATTTGGAAACCAAATTTCATTGAAACCAGACAATATTGAATTTTCCCGCCTTTTCTGGCAGCCATTTTGAAAATGGCTGTCAACGAACAATATTCAACTCCGGTTTTGAAGTCGCAACATCAATACCTATTTGGAAACCAATTTTCATTAAAATTGGACAATGTTGAATTTTCCCGCCTTTTTTTGGTAGCCAATTTGAAAATGGCGATCAAAGAACTATTTTCAACACCAGTTTTGAAGTCACCATAGCATTGAAAACATTTCATCATTATACACTGAACCTTCATCTTCTATAGTTTTGCAAATAATAGACGAAAAATACGAAAATTATAAAAATTCTTTGAAAAAAGGGCAATAACTCCTACAAGAGTTTTTGGATTTTCTTCAAAATTTCAGGGTGGGTAGATTTTGATATGCTGAACCTTTTTGCAATTTACACTTGACCTCTATCTGTTACACTTTTTGAAATATTAAATGCAAAACTTTTGAAAATTTAACAGAAAAAGGGCTATAACTCCACGATGGGGTTTTCAGATTTTCTTCAGAATTGTGCGGTAGGTAGATTTCATCATGCTGATCATTTTAACCATATGTCAGATTTTTTATATCTGCAATGGTTTTCGAGTTATTGGCCAAAAACTGCAATTTTCCCCTATGTTCTATTTTTAGCAATGGTGGCCATGTTGTTTGACCAGCCGACTAATCGAACACAAATTTGAAAGTGCATACTCTGGTGATGATTCTGCCCAAGTTTGATTACAATGGGCCCAGCAATTTCAGAAGAGAAGATTTTTGAAATTGTTGATGGACAACGGATGGACAGACAACGGACACAAAGTGATGGCAAAAGCTCACATGGCCTTTTAGGCCAGGTGAGCTAAAAAAGACATGAAACATGAGTCATGTGCTCATTTCAGATCAGGCAGTTTAATAAGATATAATATAATTTGAAAGAGTTCAGTCAACATTAGTAAATGCATAAAATAAATATACTTCAAGTCTTCATCATCAGTATATTATCAATTTATCACAGATCATTAAAATACATGTACAACAGAAATACACTCGTACTTAGATATATAGAAAATACATTCATACTACAGTTTATAAGGCAAATATACCACATTTATACATTTCATTCTGACATTTTAACAATTAAAATCACATTTTAATGTATCAACAAAGATCATTCATCTAAAGCAGCTGTATCTAACTTGGATGACCATGTGACAAGATCCTCTACTTCTTTTTCCCAGGGTTCATCTTTATGACCAGTTGGGGGAGGGTTTGTTGATGGAGCTGTAAAAAAATAATCAATTATGACCTTAAAAATACAGAGACAAAAGTCAGAATATATTGATAAATGCACTAAGGTTAGGTTCCTCAATCTTAGTTTTGTCCTTAGCTATATTTGATATTACTTATTATTCAGATTTTGCTTGGTTTTAAACACTTTTTGATGCATAAAATGTAGGTCACAATCAGCATCCGAAGCATGTATTGTTGTTGTCATCCAAAAATGCATCATGCCTACAAATATGGTTGATATGGGACATATCAGTAACCCCCAAAGGACTTTAACCATTGTACCTAACCAAGTCGCTCATGTGTAAAATGTAGGTCACAGACAGCATCTGAAGCATGCATTGTTCTTGTCATCCCAAAATGCATCATACATACCAATATGGTTGATGTGGGACATGTCAGTAACCCGGAATGGACTTTAACCATTCTACCTAACAAAGTCGCTCATGCATAAAATGTAGATCACAGACAGCATCCAAAGCATGCATTGAAGTTGCCATCCCAAAATGCATCATATATACCGATATGGTTGATGTGGGACATGTCAGTAACCGGGAATGGACTTTAACCATTCTACCTAACAAAGTCGCTCATGCATAAAATATAGGTCGCATACAGCATCCAAAGCATGCATTTTTGTTGCCATCCCAAAATGCATCATGCATACCAATAAGGTTAATATGGGACATGTCAGTAACCACAAATGGACTTTAACCATTATACCTAACCAAGTCGCTCATGTGTAAAATGTAGGTCACAGACAGCATCTGAAGCATGCATTGTTGTTGTCATCCCAAAATGCATCATACATACCAATATGGTTGATGTGGGCCATGTCAGTTAGTGGGAATGGACTTTAACCATTCTACCTAACCAAGTCGCTCATGCGTAAAATGTAGGTCAGAGACAGCATCCGAAGCATGCATTCCAGTTGTCCGAAGCATGCATTCCAGTTGTCATCCAAAAATGCATCAGGCATACCAATATGGTTGATGTGGGGCATGTCAGTAAGTGGGAATGGACCTTAACCATTCTTTCTAACCGGACGCGGTTGCTTGGGGTATCACATAAGCCCCTCTCACTTCATGAGGTGAGCTAAAAAGGGTGCACTCGACTTACAATCGTAAGTGATAAGGTATGTCAGTTACCTGCCCAAGGTCGTGGTTCTCTCTGGGTACTCTGGCTTCCTCCATCACTAAAACTGACCATCATGAAATAGCTGAAATACTGCTGAAAGTGACGTTAAAACCCGTATCAATCAATCAATCTAGTGCAATATGTATGTCAAGAAATTGTTAAAATTGAAAAATTAAGGATTCATGGGTACTTTAGATTAACAAAGTGTACAGACACCCAACAGAAAATTCTGACACTTGTTGACAAATATGTAATGGTTAAATTGATCCTTATGTGTAGACATAGCCTAGAGTAAAGCCTGTATCTGTCAAAACTTGATGGTCAAATATACAGCATATACAATGTTGAAGCATAAGGGTCAAACATTTCCCCCTGGCCATTTTACTTTTCTATGCAGGGCATAAAATCAAATCATTTAACTCTTCATTCACTGTGCTGTTTTATTAACATATTCTCATTGTATCAAAGATGAATTTAATGGTTAATATTCAATTCAAAGAATGAAGAGGAGACATCAAGTCAGTCAAATGGACTGCTTTACCACTGTCAATTACTGGACTATTTCTTAGGTCACTAACATAGCCATCAATTTTGGACTACTTTTATTACAATATTTTTCAAAAAGTTCAGTAATTGACATGTCATCAATAAGTTTGGCTTACTTGGAGATATTCTAGGGGGAAGATATATCTTCTTCATTTTACTCAGCCTTGCCATTTTTGCAGCTTTATCATCTATTGCATTTGGTTTGGTTTTAAAATTTCCATACATTAATGCTGAGTGCCTGTGAAGTACAAAAAACATTTCTTGTGAACACAATGTTCAAGTTGTAGCATTATCATTTATCAGCACTTAATGATCATCAAAAATATATTTTTTACATAATATATAAATATTATAGATTTGTAAAATGATCGTCAAAATATATACTAGAATGTACATATTTCAGCGATTCAATATTTCTTTCTGAATAAAATTAATTGTGTAATATCACAAATGCAGTACTCATCAGGTAATTTACAAGAAATATGTAACATCTAAATATCAAAACAAATCCTTCAAAATATGAAAAGAATCTGTCATGCAGTTTCAGAGGAGTGGCGTCCATATATGGAATATAGGACATTTTGTTTTTGATACGGATTTATCACGGCTTGATGCGTTACGCCGTGATAAAGTCTGTATCAAAAACAAAATTTCCTATATTTCTTTTATCGGTAATTCACAAAATGATAAACAGAACTCTAAAAGAAACTGTAATAAGCTGAAATTTCTATTTAAGCACAGTTAATCAATTGTTTATTGCAATAATTTAAATTCATTCTTCATTCAACGTCTTACGCGTATTAACACAACAAAGAGTACAGAACATGACGTCAGCTTAGCAACCCGCATGTGACGCCTTCACAGTGACCTGATATTTTCGTGATAGTGTCCAGTTCGGTGATACTGAGAATATCAGTCTGTGTAGATCAAAGGAAATTCATACAAATTACCAATAAAAGGTTATAAATGCAGAAAATCCCAAATACTATAACTTTGACAAAATGTATTGAATAAAAATGTTGATACAGTTTGCACATTTATGTGCCACAATACCCTCTACCAAATATGAAAGGAATCTATCAAGTAGTTTCTGATGCTTTGCCAACAAGAAAGTGATGATGAATGAAAATAACAGACAAAAGAATAGAGAGACCAGTCAAGACATTAAAACCTTCACTTGCTCTGCTGTATGGGGTATAATTAATTGTTTTTATGTTGAATAATTCTTCTGTTGAATCAGCTGTGTAGAAAATCGGTAAGATGTCAGATATGAATAAACATAATGCATCATTTGATAATCATGCAGTATTTTTGGTTAACATGGAATATGAATATTTATACAATTGCACAAAATTTCTAAAACTATGTGAAATGTTTTAATTTCATTTTACTTCTGATAAGAATGATATTAACTCACTCTTCAATTTGTCTTTTCATTTGTTCCTCTATCTCTTCCTGTGGTAAACCTAGATGGGCTTTCTGTAATACTGTATTATCTTTTATCATTTCTAATACTGAAATAAAATGTTCTCATAGATTAACCAAGTTGTCAACTTTTTCATTTTCAATAGAAACAAAAATAAATATATATCAATAAAGTTGGCTTATGGAAAGCTTCATATGACAGGAAATTTTAATTTTGCAGATCATTTGAATATATATTAAAGATGTGTGTGTGTGTGTGACAATGACTTTTGTTCCATGAAGTTTTATTGGGAGTATAGATAATTAAAAGTACATGTAGGCTATTAAGTTGGCCTTATTCAATGTGTATCTTATGGGGCATAATATGTCTTACAGGAGGACATCACACTCCTATATAAATATTCCCTCCTCTAGTTTTTGATGGCAGCACTCATTAATTTTTTTTTTTATCATGGCTTTTTTATAGTATGTATAGCAATAACAGATTTATCTGATATATGTGGACTATTACTTGTCGGTAACATCTGAAACTTTTATATATTGAATGAATTTTGAAGGCTTATGCTACAGAATCCCTGAGAAATACTATTACTATCTTAAATTCCTACTCTAAATTAAAAATTTTTCTTTTGTTTACTGTATAAGCAAAAATGTTCATGGGGGATTAAATTTCGTTTATTTGATGGATAAGAATTATCAACGTAATTAAATCCAAACGAATTTAAAATCAGCAATATGAATATACTATGCATTATATCAATTCCACGAAAATTTGTCCACACAAAATAGTTTTAAAGGTTAAATCCACGAAATTTTATCCCTACAAAAATAAATGATTATACAGTATTTGTAATTCACTCCCAGACTAACAAACAATTGCCTACTTATTTGAATTTTCTTATGAAAAACAAGTTATCTTTCAGATTTACAAAAGTCAAAATAATGCTTTGTATTTAATTTCAGACTGAAATGGTTAAAAATTGTCAGGTATGATTAAAGAAAATACAAAATTACCTTGATAGATTTGGTGCTGTATCTTTTCATTCTTCAAGTATTTTAAATGCTTAGAATTTTATTCCCTGAGCAGTACTAATTTCAAAGTAAACATGGCCATTCATATAAATGCTTGAAATGCAAGCAAACACTTCATGCAATAATAACCGCAATTTTATTTTAAAGTTTATAGGAGAATCACGAAGAAAAAGTTTTTTTTTCTAATTTGATGCTTTATTTACTTAAAGAGGAATACTAACAGCCTGAAGGCTACAAAGTTGCTCTCCTCTTATTTTACATAATATCCTTCAAGAATCATGTCTAGAAATTGATATTTGTAAATTAAACATGATTTTGAGACAGTAGGGATTCTAACAAACAGATTTCAGATATCTTTTGGGTTTCCGGGCCATGAAGTAGGAGAAAAACAAATTTTTCAAGTACAGGCCTTCCAGGCTAAATGACTAATGGCTAATTTTAAGTGTTAACAGTATTGCTGATGTCAGACTGGCAACAGTGCCATGAAAATCAAATTGTACATAATGATAAAGTTAGTCAAACCACAGGTATTACAAATTGAATTACATTTTTGATAAAAACTACTTGCATTAACTAAACATATTTTTTGCAATTCCTCTCAATTTCTTATTACTAGAGCTATATACATACACGGATTTTTTATTTCATACACTGGTTTTGAGGTAGCTATACCACTCCATGTAGTATGATAATCATCAAATGACAGTCTGGTGATCTTGGCTGGTGTGGATTTTGTACCGGCCACAGTAAATGTCTTTGTTTCTTCAGTAGGTGTTGCAAATCTGACCCTTGATTCAAGCTCAGAATGGGGAGTAATTCCAGCTGAAAGTAAAACAGTATCTCCACAATTTTCTATAAGAACTCTGAATCAATCATTCTGAGATGAGTAGTTGGAAATCTAAAACTGCCTAATTATTACATCTATATCATATATGTGTCAACATGTATAGAACAAGACAATAATCTAATATCTAAGTTGGATCAGTAATAAAATGGTCTTTTTTTTATATATATAGAAAAAAGAAGGGAAACGGGGAATGTGTCAAAGAGACAACGACCCAAATGGGGGTTATAACAACTCAAAGCCACCATAAGATCTTCAATGAACGGTGGGGAACCCCACACCCAATGGTAGGTCAGAGTCGGCCCCTTAATAAAGAGTAATCAAGTTCAGCGAAATAAACATCCTAGACTCCTATAGACATAAAGTAAACTAACTAGAAAACAGACAAGACACACAAAGGCTTTATAAATTTCCTGACTTAGGACAGGCACAAACCTGCTGCGGTGGGATTAGACTAGTTTTATTGGGCAAATAACCTTCCCCTAGCCAATGTGATAAATAAAAAAACAATAGTAACAACAGTAAAATTCAGTCAGCAACAGGACTGAGTCAATTGTGAAAAATTAAACTGAAAGAACTAAATATACGGACATAAACATGAAATCACAAAAGACTACTAGCAATTAACTGAAATGTCAGCTCCAGACCCATTACCAAATGACAAATAAAATTATGTACCCTCAGTATACAGCTTCCACCAAGATCTCTTCCCGTGAGGAGTTTAGCATAATGATTTCATGCATATACCGGAATACATAACCCGTGTCCATGCAATACAGATTTTATAAATTTAGGATGTGTTTAATTAAAATGCAAAGACCCTATCAAAAAATCAATGTTAATACCAAAGAAGGCCAAATGTAATGACTTGACGACAATACCGTAATTATAACCCTTATGAATTAGACGATTTAAAGGTTTTATAAGTTTGTTAAGTGAGTTTAAGTATTTTTTACTCTTATATAAAACATGACCGTAAAATAAGGGATGTGAAATACCAGCCTTGATTTTATGTTTACAGGTTGCATTGTATTTATGAACTAAATCTTTATATCGATGATAAAATTTAGTAAAGGTTTTTACTAGTTTATGATAACGAAAACCCTGATGTAATAGTTTATCAATTATGAAAAGATTCTGTTCATTAAAATTGCAAACGTTATTACATACTCGAGCAAATCGAACAAGCTGAGATATGTTAACACCATATGATGGTGCTAATGGAACATGTTTGTCTGCACTAAGCCTTGTTTGTAAACTGTAAAAAGCCTTTTTATTAGTTTTTACGATTAAATATGTAATAAACATGTCAATATCAGAAAGTATTAAACGTTTTTATTTTTTTAAGGTGCAAATAGTGTGCAGCAGTCATAGCTTGTTTTCAGCAGTAAGCACAAACTGACACTTCTTTTTGCAATTAATATCACTGTTGACTTATCCTATTCAAAAAAGTACCAAGTGTCAATAATGTGCCTTTCTGGTATTCAATGTGCATATATAAATCTAATATGTATAGAGGAAAGATTGTGTACATAAAATCCCGAAATACTTAACCTCATCACATGGTTATGTTTGTACTATGCAAGCTTTGCCATCTCTCTGTTGTTTGCATTTTTGAATAATACATGTAGTTCTATGATTGCTGCTGTTTGACAGGAGTGGTGTTTAGATTCTGTAGAATTTTCATTTCTACATTTCACACAGTCAATGTAATCGTACAATAATTATAGTGGAAACTGCAAGAAGCAATAATGCTTATTCAAAACTTTCATAACTGACAAATGTTAGACTGATAAACTACAATAGAGCTGGGTACAACTTGAGTAAATGAATTCAACTCTCTGACTAGCAGAAGATCAATCTAGAAGCAGCCAAGGCTCGACTTGTATAAACGAATGTCTTACACTAACCTTCAACTCTCTGACTAGCAGCTACACAATCTAAAACCATCTGTCTATATGCATGTGGAGAGTGCATTATCATGTCAGATGCTTCTGGATTAACAGGATTTTCCAGGTTTGGATTGGATAATAAATTCTATGTATAAACAAAAAACACATATTATATGTAAATCAAAGGGTATGCACATGCTTTTTTTTCTGTACAATTTATATAAGATTCTTTACTGTCTCATCTCTATGATACAGAATTAGTAAGAATTGATTTTTTACCAAACCATCTTTGTGTTTAACATAACTAGATGCTCTAAAGAGCCTGTAGCTCACCTGGTCCATGGCTGACAAAGAATGTCCAAATAACCACAATGTTAAAGGGTCTCATTTTCTAATATGTCAATAGACCTCAATGTAATATTACCCAATGTGTCAAAGGATGATCTTTGAATGCATTTCCCATAGGGTTCTATGTTTAACTGGGTTCCCCGCTAGCGGCCATCTTGGATGAGGTACCTGTAGGATTAAATAATGTCCACTGTGAAATATTGTCCACTTAGATTTTCCAATGAAATATATAACAGGAAGGCATTCATGGAACACTATTTTGGATTACATACAAACATAAAATTAAATTTTCTGAAGGGGACAACCCAAGGACTTTTGTGCCTTAATTTGGTTTAAATTGTTCAAGCCACTTCAGAAGAGATCTTTGAATGCATTTCCATTAGGTTCTATGTTAACCTATTCCCTGTTGGCGACCATCTTGGATCTAACATGGACTTACTGGACACTTTTAAAGGCAAACAAAGTACAAAAGGGAAAAAGTTGTTTCAGAGCAGAAGAGCTTTGAATGTGTTTTCCCGTAGGGTCCAATGTTAAACTAAGTTCCTTGCTGGCAGCCATCTTGGATGAAGCACAGATTTGGACACATTTTTTTTTAAAAAGGACCACCCCAGGACTGCTGTGACCAAGTTTGGTTCATATTTGCTGTAGCTTCAGAGAAGAAGATCTTAAAATGCTTTCCAATTGGGTCCTATGTTAAACTATGTTCCCCGCTGGCAGCCATCTTGGATACGACTTGCCAGACATTTTTCAAAGAGAGCCAATAAATGGTAAATTAGCAAAGTATTTTCAGAGGAGAAGATCTTTTAATGTGTTTTCCCATAAGGTCCAATGTTAAACCAAATTACCTGCTGGCCGTCATCTTGGATGAGATGCACACTTTTCGGACACATCTTTTAAAGAGGACCACCAAAATACTGTTCTGACCAAGTTTGATTCCAATTAACCAAGTAGTTTCAGAGAAGGAAATCTTTGAATGTGTTTTCCAATAGGGTTCACTGTTAAAACTCTGTTCCCCAATGGCAGCCATCTTTGACCTAATACAGTTTTGCTGGACTAATTTTTCAAAGGGGACAAATTGGCCAGGTTGTCTCAGCGGAGAAGACCTTTGAATGAGTTTTCCCATAGGGTCCAATGTTAAACAAAGTTCCCCGCTGGCAGACATCTTTGGTGAGGTGCGCCCATGTCAGTGGGTGGGCGATCTAGTGGTCAAACATGGAAAAAACACAAATTTGGTCATTTTTTTTGGTACTCTTTATTGGTCTTGAGGACTGTATGACATTCAGAGGCCAAGTTTGCTGTGGTCTTTGTAAAGAGTAACAAGTGTAGACACAGAAATGTCTCGCCTGTATATGCATATCTTTACCAAAATAATTAGTCATGGCTACATGACAGGCACCATACTGGCATGAGCACACCTAGATGTAACAATAGACCAAATATGACGTCTGTTGGTGTTCCAGTTAAAGAGAAATGATCAAAGTCAATGAACCATGAAATTGATGTCAAGGCTACATGACATTTGCCAGACTTGCATGCACCAACCTAGATGTAGCACAACCAAATATGATGACTCTAGGTATCATAGCTACAAAGAAATAAGTGTTTAAGTAAAGAAATGTGAAGAGTCAATGAACCATGAAATTGAGGTCAAGGCTTCATGACAGGTGTCAGACTGGCATGTGCCTACTTTGATGTAGCATTAGACAATATATGTTGCCTGTAAGTGTTCTAATTAAAGAGAAATGATCAAAGTCAATGAACCATGAAATTGAGGTCAAGGCTACATGACAGGTGTCAGACTGGAATGCACCCACCTACATGTAGCAATAGACTGAATATGATGTCTCTAGGTATCATAGCTACAGAGATATAAGTGTTAAAGCAAAGAAATTTTCAAAGTCAATGAACCATGAAATTGAGGTCAAGGCTACATGACAAGTGTCAGACTGGCATGCCTCCACTTAGATGTAGCAATAGACCTAATATGATGACTCTCTGTATTATAGCTACTAAGAAATAAGTGTTAAAGTAAAGAAATGTTTAAAGTCAATGAACCATGAAATTGAGGACAAGGCTACATGACAGGTGTCAGACTGGCATGAACCCACCTAGATGTAGCAATAGACAAAATATAGTATGTCTATTCATTACATTGCCTCAGAAATTGACTTGAATGTGAAACTATGTCGCAAAATTTACAAAGTCACTGAACCGTGCAAATGAGGTCAGGGGCAAATGGCAAGTGGCAGACTGGCATGCACCTACTAAGATACACCAATACACTTAATATAATGGTTCTATGTATAACAAATCCAGAGAAATCAACTTGAATGTGAAACTATGTCGCAATTTTTATGATGTCATTAAACCATGAAGACAAGGTCAAGGTCATCTGAAACATGTGATGCTAGAAAGCTTACACCATAAGCTACCTGTGGACAAAAGATATTGCATATAAGTAATATACTTTAAAAGTTCTTAAGGTTTTAAGAAAGTTTACGACGCCGCCGCCAGAGAGTAACACCTATGCCTCGCTTTCAGCGACTTTCGTCGCAGGCGAGACAAAAATATTTCTGCAAATTGGCCTCTTAGGTTTTTAGTAGGCTACGGCATGGTGTTGAGTATGAAATGTAACCCCACCAAAAAATCTGCAGGAAAGAAAATTTTCATCCTTTAGTGGCCACAGTACCAGAAGTACAAAGCAGAAAGCTGTCATCCTGTCAAAATTGAGAGGAAACTTTATTTAAGATGTGAACATTGATACTGTCTCATTTGGGTTTGTAGTTTTTGTCTCATAGGTGACAAAAGGTTGCCTACCCCATCAAAATATGACATTTTAAATTCTTTCCATTGCCTATTTTCCAAGCAAAAAGGTAACTAAAATTTTGAAATGAAGATACATTGTATCAGTTAGTCTTAAATTACAGCCAGAAGTGTAATCTTAAAATGAACCCAAACATGATGACTTTTACATGTTTGGAGGGTAGTCAGTGACAGCAATGCATATTCTCAAAAATGGCTATTGTCGTGTTTAGCAGTCTACAGGTTAAGTTATTGTCAAACCATAAAAGTGATAATGTAAATTAAAGAGAAAATATCATACATGTACTGTTACCAGTAAATATTCTACCTGTACTGTTACCAGTAAATATCATACCTGTACTGTTACCAGTATAAATGAGAGACTATAAGACTCCTTCCATTTGGAATAATCATCTAAAAAGTCTATACATGGTCTACCTGTTATCATATCAACTGAAATTCAGATTTTAATTTAATTAACTTGCATGTCATTACTTTCCTAATTAAATTAAATTTGAGTATATAAGAAAATCTCTTGTCATATTGTACTCAATCACATCAATTTGTAAAAGAAGTTGTCCTAAATGAATAAAGTAATTATGATGGCTAAAGTGTACAATTTTTTCCAAACACCTTTATTTTATTGATGAACTTTAATGAATGTTTAGTTTATTTTTCACTAGGTTCCAATATGTTCCAATAAGAAATAGTTTCTATTTCAGCAGTAATGTTTGCATAAATCATATTTTTGAAACTTGTTTTCAATGATTAAGATAAACAATATTGATTACTGTTTTCATATGCATTATCTATGCATTTTTTTACACATATACAAAATAAAAAGGACCCAATTTTTACTTCGTAGCTTGAATGGATACTGGAATTGCAAGGACAAACTATCTACCATTGCATACCTATGCTCCAAAAATTACAAAGCTAAAACAATTAAATTTTTTTTTCATTTTTCAAACCATATTAAGAGTTGGTAATATGAAACTTAATACACAATTATGCATCCCAAAACTTTCTTCAAGTTCCCTTTAGCATATAATTGTGTCATGAGTTTTAACTGTGTTGTCATATACTTTTTTCGCCATAGCAGCATTATCAAATTTCATGCACATCAGAATTCTGAATTCTGTATTTTGGATTGTTCTCATCATTTTGGCTAAATTTACACTATTTAACCTTCCCATACATGCTCAAACACAGCAAACAATCTTATATCATACCAATATATAGCAGTAAGAAAAATACTTAAGTCATTAACTTGAAAATGTAGAACAACAACAAAAAATGTATTCCTTGGTAATACTACCCAGTCATGACTGTGCCATTGTTTTATGTATATCTAGTCCATAGCTATTAATCACTATAAAATACTATCAAATATTTCATACAACTTACCATTAGGATGAAATGGAATAGTATGGAAACATACATCTGGTGGCCTAACATTGTAGTTCTCATCAAATTTAATATATACACGGAATATTCCACCTACAAGTTCAAACTTATACTTAAAAAAATTGCTATTCGATAAATACTAAATTAGAAACAGTTTATTACACTTACAATACCTACATTGGACTAAAATGACATTAACAGCTTGGATTACTTGCTTATTTTGTCTGCCATACATGACACCAACAGTTCACTTTGTATTTTTTAACAGGATATATGTACTTAATATTGTTGTCAAGTTACTTTTAAAGTTCCTCCTGTAGCTGTTACATGACACATTGATCAGTTGAAATTGCTTTGAAATGTGATATATTTGGAAAATTAAATGAAAGAGAGAATACCTTATATTTTTACATTTCTATTTGTAATAAGAGTAAGTGTATAAAACACTTCATTTGTTTAGGTTTCAGCTCATTATTCAGTCATTCCAAACTAAACATCATTTATATTTTGTTACTAAAAAAAAATTGTTATATCTGTACAGTTTTACACTGGATATTTGGATACAGTCGAACCTCGTTGTGTCGAACTCTGTTGTCTTGAAAACTCGGATGTGTCGAAGTCAATTGCCGGTCCCGGCAAATTTCCCATTTGATAAATGCATTCTCACCTCTGATGACTCGAACTTGGTTGATTCGAAATCTCGCATAACTGGAATATAATATATGGTCCCGTCGGAAATTTCAAACGCAATTTTACCTCGATATGTCGAAGTTTAATTATGCATTCGGGAAAGAATAGTAACATTCCCAATAAATTGTCTACGCATCATTGTCAATAATAAATTAATTAGATTTCTAGCGTGTCAAGGTCACATTGACAAACCCGTGTCCAAGCCGAGCTAAACTGTGGTGTTCTTTGATCTATTGTCGGAACGAATTTGAATGACCCAAGCGTAAATAAATTGGAAACAGAATAATATGTGATGTTAAGGACTATAATTACAGCTTCATTTTGAGAAACAGCTTCCCAACTTAATGCCAAACAGGCCATAATTTCTTCAAATTTTCTTTTGGCAAACTTTGTTTCAGCAGTTTCATTTTCAAATTTAAATTGACACTTACCCATTAAGTAATACGCAGTGTTTGATATGTCTGTTTTTGGACTTTGTTTGTTTTTAAAATTCTGTAGTGCATTCATGTTAATGTTTGTTTATTGAAAATGCAACAGTCACACTGTGCACGTCGACAGGAAATGCATTTAATTAAAATAGACCATGTTGTGTTCTTGCCTGCTGTTTATCTCATAAAGAAAAATTGTCCTAACCCATACCTCGGATGTCTCGAACTTCGGATAACTCAAACAATTTTGATGGTCCCTTCCATTTCGACTTATAGAGGTTCGACTGTATTTCAATATCTGTTAAGACAATAGTGAAATTGTTAGTAAGTATTTGCGAGATTATCATTACATGCAGGCCATTTTGTGACAAATGATGATTTATTTACCCAATCATAAAATATTCCCTTTGGATTTCACCATTGTAAAATTTGTTATTTTCCAGTGAATACATATAGAATCCACAATCCCATCAAGTGAGAAACAACATTTATACACTAGTGATAGTTAAATTTTCTAATTTTTAAAATGCGAGGCTTGCTGAGCATTTCAAATATTTGAAAATTGAACTATCGAGAGTGTAGAAATGTCGTTTCTCACAAGCTAAGATTCAGGATTTTATTTCTCTAATGATTTTAAGGAAATTTCTGAGAAAAACATGACCACCCTTTTCTGATGATCCAAAATAATTGTGTTCTCTTTGTGTGACGTCATCAGGCATGGTAACCTTTTTACATGACGCCACAATGGTAAAGTCAGAAAACTGCAAACATATTTGACATCATAATTGAATTCATCCAATCACTTGCCGAGAAAAAACATTCTCTCCAGAGAGGAGAAACGTATTTCTCCCACTGTTCAGGAAACGTGAAAACAGGACAGAAATTGGAGAAATCTTACAACAGATTTCCTGGCTCATTAACATATTATTTTTGCAATTCTTCAATGAACATACCAATATTCCTCAAGTTACACCTATAACAACAACCTCTAAACTCCTGTCTTTTATTTGTTAATCAACCAATCAAAAAAGTTCTATAGAATTCTATTGTATACCAATTTGCCATTACTGGAGTATCAAGGGAAACCCCTTCAGGCAGTACAAATTGGTATACAATAGAATTCTATATGACTCTTGACAAATAAAAGACAGGAGTTTTGAAGGTGTTACTTGAGGAATATTGGTATGTTCATTGAAGAATTGCAAAAATAATATGTTAATGATCCAAAAAATCCACCATAATATGTCACTCACTAACATGCAATCAATCTAAATCATTTTAAAGCAATACACTATTTGAAAAGAAAGCAATCAACTTTCAGTGTAGATCAACATTCAATAACCATCCTTATTAAACAAAAATCTATCTGAATAAGTTAAACAACTTCAATCAGTTCTGAAACAATGTAGTTATCAAATCTGTTCTGATTAAACAATGTGTTACCTTCCCATAGAGAATCTTTTAATCCTTTTATCTTGGCTACCCATTCAAATAAACTGTCACTCTGTAATGGTACAGCCTCCACTCCCTGAAATCATAAGTTAATTGAAAAAAACTTACAAATATGTTTACTATAAAGATGGAAAAGCTGGAGTAACTACATATAAAACTTGCTTTTAACCATTTTTTGGCTAAAATTAAAATAAGTTGTATAGACTCTATTCTTTTACTTCCACAAAAAAAAAATACTTCTTCGGAGAATAAAATGTTGGCTATTTAGGTGATATTCACTTTTACTAGTTACATGTATACATGCACTAACCCCGTAAAGAACAAAATGAAAGTCTTTGTACCATGGCTTACTAGTGATACACCTAGTTTCAGGAAGTAATAAGTCAAGTGAGTGATGGAACATGAAAAATAATTTGCTTAAAGCGAAATAACAGCAAAGCTATGATTTATAGAAGCAGAGAAAAATTTAACAAATGTTTTGTGTCCTTTATTTTAAAGATAGAGTGCCACAAGGATAAATCAGTATACCAAGTATTTAGAATATACTTAGTTAAAATGCATCTTGTGCAATGTTTGTTGCATCAACCAGTATGCATCAGGGTTGGGTTCAATTACTTTAAAAAATAATTAAATATTTTCAATTACACTGCATTTTTCACAAATTACATTACATTGCAAATACAGTGATTTTTGAAAGTATTTGATTATTTTCAAATACTTTGAAAAAGTAATTGAATACATTGCAATTACATTTTATGGCAGATTTCCTTGATGATAAACGTATTTTATTGGCAATTCATCAATGAATATACCAATATTCCTCTAGTAACACCTATAAGAACTCCTTCAAAACTCCTGTCTTTTGTCTGTTAATCAATTACTCAATTTTCTTTAGAATTCTATTGTATACCAATTTGTCACCACTGGAGTATCAAGGTAAACCCCTTCAGGCAGTACAAATTGGTGTACAATACAATTCTATAGAACTTTGAGTAAGTGATCAACAAACAATAGACAGGAGTTTTGAAGGTGTTCTTATAGGTGTTGCTAGAGGAATATAGGTATATTCATTGATGAATTGCAAATGAAATACATTAATTGTTCAGGAAATCCGCCATAAGAAAAAAAATTCATCATCAAATTTAACGTGTAATATTATACTCTGTTTAACAGAATATTATTGCTGGAGTCTTCTGCAGCTCTATATTATAAAACGATTATGTTTTAAGGTCGTGTTTGATAACAACAAATCCGGATACGGTTTTTTAATCTGGTTTTCAAAATCTCCCAGCTGAAATCAAATGCTGAAACTAAATCTGGTTTTATACTCAAAATCAAACGCTAAAACTAAATCCTGATTTCATAATAAAAAATTGAAATTGATTATACATCACTTGATTTAACCTACAGAAACAATATTCTTCCATAATTTTTGAAAACAAATTGATTTTGTTCGATAAATAAATTTTAATCACTTACATGTATGATGAAGTTTCTCAACATTCCTGGCCATCTTGAATCCGAAAAAATCCTGCCACTGAGCAGGATTCGCAGTTTCATGAATCCAGTTTCGGATTCTTGTAAAAAAACATTTTGGTTTACGAATCCGGTTCTGGTTTCTTTGTAATCAAACAGGACCTAACATTTTCTTAGTAGTTTGCATGAACAAATTTAACTTAGAATTGGGTAAATTCAAACAGATATGAAAATAAAACACAAAGTAGATGGACCCAGTATTTGTTTTTTCATCATAAATGTTCAAAACTTTTATCAACTATTCTGCAATGTTCTTGTCAATATTTCCTTCTATAAGGTCTCTCTTCAAGAGCTGAGCTGCACACAATGTTTGCATTTAAAGTTTATTTTGGCAGATGAAATTCATCAAATACCCTAGCCTGAGTTAAGTCATGAGAGGAAAAAGTTAATATTTTACACTATTAAACTAGTTATAACTAAAGCTGTCGCCGAATGGCAGCCAGGTATACCCCCGGCTTATTGAACCCTGAATCAATATGGCAAGTGTAAATTTAAGTTTGTGTGGACCCAATACAGTTGTGGACACAGTACAAATGTGGACACAATACAAGTATGGACAAAATGATATACCTCCCCCCTTTTTTCTGAAAATATTAAAGACAAATTATCTCCCCTTCAGAATTTCAGACAGCAACCATATAACTTCATGCACATCTTCAGCTTGTGCAATAAAACTGTGCAACAGTTCATCAAAATCCAATTAGTGGTTTAGGAGAACATGTGCTGACAAGGATCACCCCTCCCCTTTCACACAGAAAATATTCAAAGACAAATTATCTCCCCTTCAAAATTTCAGACAGCAACCATATTACTTCATGCATATCTTCAGGTGGTGTACTACAACTGTGTAACATTTCATCAAAATCCAAGCAGCCGCTTAAGAGAACATGCACTAACAAGGTTCGTCCACCCCCCTTTTTCCAGAAAATATTCAAAGACAAATTATCTCCCCTTCGAAATTTCGGGCACCAACTATATAACTTCCTGCACATCTTCAGATGGTGTACTACAACTGTGTAATATTTCATCAAAATTCAAGCAGCTGTTTAGGAGAACATGCGCTGACAAGGTTTGCCTCCACCCTTTACACAGAAAATATTCAAAGACAAATTATCTCCCCTTCAAAATTTCGGGCAGCAACCATATTACTTCATGCACATCTTCAGATGGTGTACTACAACTGTGTAACATTTCATCAAAATCCAAGCAGCCGTTTANTCAAAATCTACCTAGAAATCAATTTTCGTTGAAATCGGACAAAGTTGAAATTTTGACGCATTTTTGGCGGCCATCTTGGAAATGGCAGCCATTTTGAAAAAAAATTTTGCATAAATTCCTTCGTCTCATTTTATTGAACATCTTTGCAAAATATGAAGAAATTCTGCTAAGCAGTTCCAGAGATATTGAATCCTCAATTTTTCAACGTAAAATTGCGGCCATCTTGGAAATGGCGGCCATTTTGAAAAAAATTTTGTATCCTGCACTTGTCGTTATGGTGATCTAACTTTCTGCCAAGTTTCATTTGATTACATCCAGCCGTTTTCTCAAAAAAGTCTGGACAAGAATCATTGGAAGAACAATAATAATAAAATAGAGAAACATAACAATAACAATATGTTGCCCTGACATTCGTCTGGGGCGACATAGCCCCAACATTCGTCTGGGGCGACATAATAAGAAACGGAGCAAAAACAATAAGTCGCCAAACTTCGTTTGGGCGACTTAATAATAAGAAATGCAACAAAAACAATAAGTCTCCCAACTTCGTTTGGGAGACTTAAGGTAGTTCGAGCCTAATAAAAATATCAGACAGAATTTTTTTATTTTAAGATATTTTGTAGTTCTTAGCTCATTTGTTCAAAAATAAAATAAAAATGATATGTCACCAATCATCTTTTCTTGTAATCAGGCTTTGAAAATCAGGACAAATCCAGTATTTTTCAGCAATATTTACAAAGAATATATAGGGAAACGTGACAACATGCTTATTGTTTAGCTTTCATATGAAATAAACATCAGATAGATTTTTTTTATTTTTTGACATTACAGAGGTATACATTTCAGCTATAAGTTTCGCTAATAAAATCTATATGTCACTGTTTGATTAAGAGAAATATTTTATATAGTTTACGAAACGGACAATATATATGGTAAAAGGGAGCTAATTCGCGGGAAAGTGTATGTCAATCCATTATGACATCACAATGAAAAGGCCAAATAAGGAATATTCCGGCTTGAAAATCCAGTCAATTCCGCATCCGACTTGTGTTTCGCAAATGCGCCAATCGAATGCGCCGTGTATTAGTGTCGATCTACCTTAATAATAAGAAACGCAACAAAAACAATAAGTCTCCCAACTTCGTTTGGGAGACTTAATAACAAACGCAACAAAAACAATAAGTCTCCCAAACTTCGTTTGGGAGACTTAATAATAAGAAACACAACAAAAACAATAAGTCCCCCAAACTTCGTTTGGGAGACTTAATAATAAGAAACGCAACAAAAACAATAAGTCTCCCAAACGAAGTTTGGGAGACTTAAATATACATCAATAAAGATGGCTTATGGAAAGCTTCATACAACAGGAAATTTTAATTTTGCAGATCATTTGAATATTTATTAAAGATGTGTGTGTGACAATGACTTTTGTTCCATGAAGTTTTATTGGGAGTATAGATCATTAAAAGTAGGCTATAAAGTTGGCCTTATTCAATTTGTATCTTGCGGGGGCGTAATAATGCCTTACAGGAGAACATCACACTCCTATATAAATCTAGC
Source organism: Modiolus philippinarum (assembly GCA_002080025.1). Lineage (NCBI taxonomy): Eukaryota > Metazoa > Mollusca > Bivalvia > Mytilida > Modiolidae > Modiolus > Modiolus philippinarum. The sequence goes on from MJUU01064809.1 coordinate 75,714, forward strand.
ATGAGAGCATTCCCTCCTCTAGTTTTTGATGGCAGCACTCCTTTAATTTTTTTTTTATCATGGCTTTTTTATAGTATGTAACAACAAAGAGTATTTAGCAATAACAGAGTTATCTGATATATGTGGACTATTACTTGTCGGTAACATCTGAAACTTTTATAAATTGAATGAATTTTGAAGGCTTATGCTGCAGAATCCCTGAGAAATACTATTACTATCTTTAATTCCTACTCTAAATTAAAATTATTTATCTTGTTTACTGTATAAGCAGAAATATTCATGGGGGATTAAATTTCGTTTACTTTGTGGATAAGAATTATCAACGAAATTAAATCCAAATGAATTTAAAATCAGCAATATGAATATACTATGCATTATATCAATTCCACGAAAATTTGTCCACACGAAATAGTTTTAATTAAAGGTTAAATCCATGAAATTTTATCCCCACGAAAATAAATGATTATACAGTATTATACAGTATTTTAATTCACTCCCAGACTAACAAAGCCTACTTTTTTGAATTTTCTGATGAAAAACATGTTAGCTTTCAGATTTATTTTCAGAATTAATTACAAAAGTCAAAATAATGCTTTGTATTCAATTTCAAACTGAAATGGTTAAAAATTGTCAGGTATGATTAAAGAAAATACAAAATTACCTTGATAGATTTGGTGCTGTATCTTTTCATTCTTCAAATATTTTAAATGCTTAGAATTTTATTCCCTAAGCAGTACTAATTTCAATGAAAACATTGCCATTCATATAAATGCTTGAAATGCAAGCAAATGCTTCATGCAATAATACCCACAATTTTATTTTAAAGTTTATAGGAGAATCACGAAGAAAAAGTTTTTTTTTCTAATTTGATGCTTTATTTACTTAAAGAGGAATACTAACAGTCTGAAGGCTACAAAGTTGCTCTCCTCTTTTTTTACATAATATCTTTCATGAATCACATGTCTAGAAATTGATATTTGTAAATTAAACATGATTTTGAGGCAGTAGGGATTCTTACTAACAGATTTCAGATATCTTTTGGGTTTCTGGGCCATGAAGTAGAAGAAAAACAAACTTTTCAAGTACAAGCCTTCCAGACTAAATGACTAATGGCTAATTGACTAATGGCCAATTTTAAGTGTTTGCAGTATTGCTGATGTCAGACTGGCAACAGTGCCTTGAAAATTAAATTGTACATAATGATTAAGTTAGTCAAACCACAGGTATTACAAATTGAATTCTATTTTTGATCAAAACTACTTGAATTAACTATACATATTTTTAGCAATTCCTCTTAATTTCTTTTTACTAGAGCTATTTACATACATGGATTTTTCATTTCATACACTGGTTTTGAGGTAGCTATACCACTCCATGTAGTATGATAATCATCAAATGACAGTCTGGTGATCTTCGCTGGTGTAGATTTTGTACCGGCCACAGTAAATGTCTTTGTTTCTTCAGTAGGTGTTGCAAATCTGACCCTTGATTCAAGTTCAGAATGGGGAGTAATTCCAGCTGAAAGTAAAACAGTATCTCCACAATTTTCTATAAGAACTCTGAAGCAATCATTCTGAGATGAGTAGTTGGAAATCTAAAACTGCCTAATTATTACATCTATATCATATATGTGTCAACATGTATAGAACAAGACAATAATCTAATATCTAAGTTGGATCAGTAATAAAATGGTCTTTTTTTTAAATATATGTTTGTCTGCACTAAGCCTTGTTTGTAAACTGTAAAAAGCCTTTTTATTACAGTTTTCACAATTAAATATGTAATAAACATGTCAATATCAGAAAGTATTAAACATTTTTGTTTTTTAAAGGTGCCAATAGAGTGCAGCAGTCATAGCTTGTTTTTAGCAGTAAGCACAAACTGACACTTCTTTTTGAAATAAATATCACTGTTGACTTATCCTATTCAAAAAAGTACCACGTGTCAATAATGTGCCTTTCTGGTATTCAATGTGCATATATAAATCTATATATGTATAGAGGAAAGATTGTGTACATAAAATCATGAAATACTTAGCTCATCACATGGTTATGTTTGTACTATGCAAGCTTTGCCATCTCTCTGTTGTTTGCATTTTTGAATAATACATGTATGTCTATGATTGCTGCTGTTTGACAGGAGTGGTGTTCAGATTCTGTAGAATTTTCATTTCTACATTTTGCAATGTAATCGTACAATAATTATAGTAGAAACTGCAAGAAGCAATAATGCTTATTCATAACTTGCATAACTGACGAATGTTAGACTGATAACCTACAATAGAGCTAGGGTACAACTTGAGTAAATGAATTCAACTCTCTGACTAGCAGAAGATCAATCTAGAAGCAGCCAAGGCTCGACTTGTATAATAAATGTCTTACACTAACCTTCAACTCTCTGACTAGCAGCTACACAATCTAAAACCATCTGTCTATATGCATGTGGAGAGTGCATTATCATATCCGATGCTTCTGGATTCACAGGATTTTCCAGGTTTGGATTGGATAATAAATTCTATGTATAAACAAAAAAACACATTATATGTAAATGAAAGGGTATGCACACGCTTTTTTTCTGTACAATTTATATCACTCTTTCCTGTCTCATCTCTATGATACAGAATTAGTAAGAATTGATTTTTTTACCGAACCATCTTTGTGTTTAACATAACTAGATGCTCTAAAGAGCCTGTAGCTCACCTGGTCCATGGCTGACACAGAATGTCCAAATAACCACAATGTTAAAGGGTCTCATTTTCTAATATGTCAATAGACCTCAATTTAATATTACCCAATGTGTCAAAGGATGATCTTTGAATGCATTTCCCATAGGTTTCTTTGTTTAACTGGGTTCCCCGCTAGCAGCCATCTTGGATGAGGTACCTGTAGGATTAAATAATGTCCACCGTGAAATATTGTCCACGTGGATTTTCCAATGAAATATATAACAGGAAGGCATTCATGGAACACTATTTTAACTTACATACAAACATAAAAAATAGCATTTTCTGAAAGGGACAACCCAAGGACTTTTGTGCCTTAATTTGGTTTAAATTGTTCAAGCCACTTCAGAAGAGATCTTTGAATGCATTTCCATTAGGTTCTATGTTAAACTATTCCCTGTTGGTGACCATCTTGGATCTAACATGGACTTATTGGACACTTTTAAAGGCAAACAAAGGACAATTGTTATTAAGTTTGGTTCCAAAAGGAAAAAAGTTGTTTCAGAGCAGAAGAGCTTTGAATGTGTTTTCCCGTAGGGTTCAATATTAAACTAAGTTCCTTGCTGGCAGCCATCTTGGATGAAGCACAGACTTGGACACATTTTTTTTAAAAAAGGACCACCCCAGGACTGCTGTGACCAAGTTTGGTTCATATTTGCTGTAGCTTCAGAGAAGATCTTAAAATGCTTTCCAATTGGGTCCTATGTTAAACTATGTCAGCCATCTTTGATACGACTTGCCAGACATTTTTCAAAGAGAGCCAATAAACAGTAAATTAGCAAAGCAGATTCAGAGGAGAAGATCTTTTAATGTATTTTCCCACAAGGTCCAGTGTTAAACCAAATTACCTGCTGGCGGTCATCTTGGATGAGATGCACACTTTTCGGACACATCCTTTAAAGAGGACCACCAAAGTACTGTTCTGACCAAGTTTGATTCCAATTAACCAAGTAGTTTCAGAGAAGGAGATCTTTGAATGTGTTTTCCAATAGGGTTCAATGTTAAAACTCTGTTCCCCAATGGCAGCCATCTTTGACCTAATACAGTTTTGCTGGACAAATTTTTTAAAGGGGACCAATTGGCCAGGTTGTCTCAGAGGAGAAGACCTTTGAACTAGAGGCTCAGACACTGAGCCTGTATCGCTCACCTGACAAAATGCTGAACAGCAGGATTTTTCGATGTTCTGTATGGTGGCCATGCTTTTTATGTGAATTTCCCATAGGGCAAAATAAACTTTGTTCTGTGCTGGCGGCCATGTTTTTCATTGGATCAGAACAAAATGAGCAATCTTTGTTCTGTGCTGGCGGCCATGTTTTTCATTGGATCAGAACAAAATGAGCAATCTTTGTTAAGGACCTTCAGTTCATCTTCCTGTAAAGTTTGGTTGAATTTGCTTCAGTGGTTTCAGAGGAGAAGAGGAAAATGTAAATTTTCTCATGGGGTCCAATGTTAAACCTTAGATCCGCGCTGGAAGCCATGTTTTTTTACTGGATGGAAACGAAATGCGCAATCTTTGTTAAGGACCTTCAATACATCATTCCTGTAAAGTTTGGTTGAATTTGCTTCAGTGGTTTCAGAGGAGAAGATGAAAATGTGAATTTCCAATAGGGCCAAAATAAACTTTGTTCTGTGCTGGCGGCCATGTTTTTCATTGGATCAGAACAAAATCAGCAATCTTTGTTAAGGACCTTCAGTTCATCATTCCTGTAAAGTTTTGTTGAATTTGCTTCAGCGGTTTCAGAGCAGAAGAGGAAAATGTAAATTTTCCCATGGGGTCCAATGTTAAACCTTAGATCCGCGCTGGAAGCCATATTTTTTTATTGGATGGAAACGAAATGAGCAATCTTTGTTAAGGACCTTCAATACATCATTCCTGTAAAGTTTGGTTGAATTTGCTTCAGTGGTTTCAGAGGAGAAGATGAAAATGTGAATTTCCCTTAGGGCCAATGTTAAACTATGTTCCGTGCTGGCGGCCATGTTTTTTATAAGATCAGAATGAAATGAGCAATGTTTGTTCAGGACCTTTAGTACATCAGTCCTGTAAAGTTCAGTTGAATTTGCTTCAGCGGTTTCAGAGGAGAAGAAGAAAATGTGAATTTTTCCTTAGGGTCCAATGTTAAACCTAAGTTCTGCGCTGGCTGCCATGTTTTTTATCGGATCAGAAAGAAATGAGCAATCTTTGTAAAGCACCTTCCATACATCATTCCTGTAAAATTTGATTGAATTTGCTACAGTAGCACCAGAGGAGAAGATGAAAATGTGAATTTCCCATAGGGCCAATGTTAAACTATGTTCCATGCTGGCGGCCATGTTTTTTATCGGATTGGAAAGAAATGAGCAATCTTTGTTAAGGACCTTTAGTACATCATTTCTGTAAAGTTTGGTTGCATTTGCTTCAGTGGTTTCAAAGGAGAAGAAGAAAATGTGAATTTTCCCATAGGGTCCAATGTTAAACCATGTTCCGTGGTGGCGGCCATTTTTTTTTGTCGGATCGGAAAGAAATGAGCAATCCTTGTTAAGGACCTTTAGTACATCATTCCTGTAAAGTTTGGTTGAATTTGCTTCAGTGGTTTAAGAGCAGAAGATGAAAATGTGATTTTTCCCATAGGGTCCAATGTAAAACTTAAGTTCTGCGCTGGCGGCCATGTTATTTGTCAGATCAGAAGGAAATGAGCAATCATTGTTAAGGACCTTTAGTACATCATTCCTGTAAAGTTTGGTTTAATTTGCTTCAGTGGTTTAAGAGCAGAAGATGAAAATGTGATTTTTCCCATAGGGTCCAATGTAAATCCTAAGTTCTGTGCTGGCGGCCATGTTTTTTTTATCGGATCGAAACGAAATGAGCAATCTTTGTGAAGGACCTTCCATACATCATTCCTGTAAAGTTTGGTTGAATTTACTTCAGTAGTTTCAGAGGAGAAGATGAAAATATGAAAAGTTTAACAGACGGACGACGGACGCCAAGTGATGGCAATAGCTCACACTGACCCTTTGGGTCAGGTGAGCTAATGAGTTTTCCCATAGGGTCCAATGTTAAACAAAGTTCCCCGCTGGCAGACATCTTTGGTGAGGTGCGCAAATGTCAGTGGGTGCGTGATCTAGTGGTCAAAACATGGGTATCCACATGGAAAAAACACAAATTTTGGTCATTTTTATTGTACTATCTATTGGTCTTGAGGACTGTATGATATTCAGAGGCCAAGTTTGGTGTGGTCTTTGTAAAGAGTAAAAATATTTCTGCAAATTGGCCTCTTAGGTTTTTGGTAGGCTAGGGTCTGGCATGGTGTTGAGTATGGAATGTAACCCCACCAAAAATCTGCAAAAAAGAAAATTCTCAGCCTTTAGTGGCCACAGTACCAGAAGTACAAAACAGAAAGCTGTCATCCTGTTAAAATTGAGAAAAAACTTTATTTAAGATGTGAACATCGATACTGTCTCATTTGGGTTTGTAGTTTTTGTCTCATAGGTGACAATAGGTTGCCTACCCCATCAAAATATGACATTTTAAATTCTTTCGATTGCCTATTTTCCAAGCAAACAGGTAACTAAAATTTTGAAATGCAGTTATCAGGTAGTCTTAAATTACAGCCAGAAGTGTAATCTTAAAATGAACCCAAACATAATGATGACTTTTACATGTATGGAGTGTAGTCAGTGACAGCAATGCATAAAGTCTCAAAAATGGCTATTGTTGTGTTTAGCAGTCTACGGGTTAAGTTATTGTCATACCATAAAAGTGATAATGTAAATTAAAGAGAAAATATCATACCTGTACTGTTACCAGTATAAATGAGAGACTATAAGTCTCCTTCCATTTGGAATAATCATCTAAAAAGTCTATACATGGTCTACCTGTTATCATATCAACTGAAATTAAGATTTTAATTTAATTAACTTGCATGTCATTACTTTCCTAATTAAATTAAATTTGATTATATAAGAAAATCTCTTGTCATATTGTACTCAATCACATCAATTTGTAAAAGAAGTTGTCCTAAATCTGAATAAAGTAATGATGGCTAAAGTGTACAATTTTTTCCAAACACCTTTATTTTATTAATGAACTAAAATGAATGTTTAGTTTATTTTTCACTAGGTTCCAATATGTTCCAAGAAGAAATAGTTTCTATTTCAGCAGTAATGTTTGCATAAATCATATTTTTGAAACTTGTTTTCAATGATTAAGATAAACAATATTGATTACTGTTTTGATATGCATTATCTATGCATTTTTTTTACACATATACAAAATGATAAGGACCCAATTTTTACTTCGTAGCTTGAATGGATACTGGAATTGCAAGGACAAACTATCTACCATTGCATACCTATGCACCAAAAATTACAAAGCTAAAACAATTATATATATTTTTTAAACCATATTATGGCGGATTTCCTAGATGATTAACGTATTTTATGTGCAATTCATCAATGAATATACTAATATTCCTCTAGTAACACCTATAAAACTCCTTCTAAACTCCTGTCTTTTGTCTGTTAATCAATTACTCAACTTTCTATAGAATTCTATTGTATACCAATTTGTCACCACTGGAGTATCAAGGTAAACCCCTTCAGGCAGTACAAATTGGTATACAATAGAATTCTATAGAAAGTTGAGTAATTGATTAGCAGACAAAAGAAAGGAGTTTAGAAGGAGTTTCTAGGTGTTACTAGAGGAATATTGGTATATTCATTGATGAATTGCACATAAAATATGTTAATCATTCAAGAAATCTGCCATAAGAGTTGGTAATATGAAACTTAATACACAATTATGCATCCCAAAACTTTCTTCAAGTTCCCTTTAGCATATAATTGTGTCATGAGTTTTAACTGTGTTGTCATATATTTTTTTCGCCATAGCAGCATTATCAAATTTCATGCACATCAGAATTCTGAATTCTGTATTTTGGATTGTTCTCATCATTTTGGCTAAATTTACACTATTTAACCTTCCCATACATGCTCAAACACAGCAAACAATTTTATATCATACCAATATATAGCAGTAAGAAAAATACTTAAGTCATTAACTTGAAGATGTAGAACAACAACAAAAAATGTATTCCTTGGTAATACTACCCAGTCATGACTGTGCCATTGTTTTATGAATATCTAGTCCATAGCTATTAATCAATATAAAATACTATCAAATATTTCATACAACTTACCATTAGGATGAAATGGAATAGTATGGAAACATACATCTGGTGGCCTTACATTGTAGTTCTCATCAAA
>MJUU01064809.1:86165-123197 GCA_002080025.1 Modiolus philippinarum
CATTCAAATAAACTGTCACTCTGTAATGGTACAGCCTCCACTCCCTGAAATCATAAGTTAATTGAAAAAAACTTACAAATATGTTTACTATAAAGATGGAAAAGCTGGAGTAACTACATATAAAACTTGCTTTTAACCATTTTTTGGCTAAAATTAAAATAAGTTGTATAGACTCTATTCTTTTACTTCCACAAAAAAAAAAATACTTCTTCGGAGAATAAAATGTTGGCTATTTAGGTGATATTCACTTTTACTAGTTACATGTATACATGCACTAACCCCGTAAAGAACAAAATGAAAGTCTTTGTACCATGGCTTACTAGTGATACACCTAGTTTCAGGAAGTAATAAGTCAAGTGAGTGATGGAACATGAAAAATAATTTGCTTAAAGCGAAATAAAAGCAAAGCTATGATTTATAGAAGCAGAGAAAAATTTAACAAATGTTTTGTGTCCTTTATTTTAAAGATAGAGTGCCACAAGGATAAATCAGTATACCAAGTATTTAGAATATACTTAGTTAAAATGCATCTTGTGCAATGTTTGTTGCATCAACCAGTATGCATCAGGGTTGGGTTCAATTACTTTAAAAAATAATTAAATATTTTCAATTACACTGCATTTTTCACAAATTACATTACATTGCAAATACAGTGATTTTTGAAAGTATTTGATTATTTTCAAATACTTTGAAAAAGTAATTGAATACATTGCAATTACATTTTATGGCAGATTTCCTAGATGATTAACGTATTTTATTTGCAATTCATCAATGAATATACCAATATTCCTTTAGTAACACCTAACAGTGTAAACAAACAATTTGACACACAAAACACGATACAAAGTGAGCGTGATATAAACTTAAATACTATGAGTCAGTCGCAATTTTCGCAAGATACAAATTTTATGTGTTACCAAAATCAAGTCCCAATGTACCCATTACCAAATCAACAGTTTTGCTCAACGCCGAACCAAGGTTTACCAATGCATCATACATCCCCCCTTAACCAACAGGGGCAAACTCAACAGCAACCAGTGTGGGTTGATGACTTGTTTAAAAGGATAGACACATTTGAGAATAAACTTAATAAAATTGATAAAATTGAAAACATTGTTATTTCATTAAATGCAAAAGTGATAAAACTAGAAGACAACACGAAGTCATTAGATAATCGTATCGAACAGGTAGAGAGATCAACTCAGTTAATCAGTGACGAGTATGATGACCATAAAGCGGGTATGCGTGAAATAAATAACCAAGCAATTAAAAACTAGTAAAACAAGTGTAGATTCTGTTGACAAACAAGTTAATGATTGTCTCGACGTTATGAGAAATGAAAATCAAAAACTGTAAGATGAACTAAGTAAAATCCAAATGAACACAATGCGTAGTAATCTAATTTTCTTTAACATAGAGGAAAGTGTAGAAGAAAACTGTCCCGAAACTGTAAAAAAATTTTGTACGGAGAAAATGAAAATTAAAACTGATGAAAATACGTTAAATATTACAGATGCATATAGACTTGGTTAGAAAGGTGGAAAATCAAGACCTATACTCGCCAAATTTGCTACTTCCGATCAAAGGGACTTAGTGAGAAAACACGCAAAACATTTGAAAGGTTCATCATTCGGTGTATGCGAGCAATTACCTCCAGAGATTCAAAAACATAGAAGGGAACAATTACCAGTTCTGAAAAACCTTCGTGAACAAGATATTAAAGCATATTTTGTTAAAGACAAAATTTTTGTAAATGGTAAAGAATATGTCAAATAGGGGTTACCCAGAGAACAATTTGTCAACTTGAAATGTTTGTCATGGAATATCCATGGACTATTTTCATCATATAATGACAATGATTTTTTTAATTTAGTGAATAATTATGATATACTTTTACTTAGTGAAACTTGGTTAAAAGATAATAATTTGGTAGATATTGACGGTTTTCTGAATGTATCATATGTTAACAGAACTGAAAATATTGGACAAAGAAATGAGGGTGGTATTGCTATATTTTGTAAACCTTTTTTATTTAATGGTATATCAGTAGTTAAAGAATACAGCCAAGGTATTATACTGTTGAAATTGCATAATGAATTTTTTCATATTATAAAAGATATATATGTGTGTTTTGCTTATATTCCTCATGAAAAATCTAATTATTACCAAATGTGTGACCTTGATTTTCATGAAACTATTGAGAGTATTATTTTGAATTATTGTGATAAAGGTAGCATTTTATTTTGTGGAGACTTAAACAGCCGCATAGGGGAAGTTTCTGACACTCTTAATAATGACTATCTTGATAGATATATTGTTGGTGTTGATAAAACTGAGAATTTTAATGTTGCAAATAGATTATCTATGGATAAAACAGTGAACACCTTTGGGCGAAAACTTTTACAATTGTGTTATAACACGGGTTGTGTAGTGGCAAATGGTAGACTAGGAAACGACCGTTTAGGACATTTTACATTCTGTACTTCGAGAGGAAGGAGTGTCAATGATTATTTACTTATATCACCTGACGATTTTCACTTAATCAATGATTTTTCGGTACTAGATTTTAACGAATTTTCAGATCACTCGCCAATTTACTTTGAACTTAATTTTTCTAGTAATCGCCCTTGTGTTGACGATACCGAGATTCACAAATTTATCAAATGGGATATTACTAAAAACAATGAGTACGTTACGAAGTTAAATTCCAATTTGGACAAATTCAATGCGATAGTTAATGGAATTACATCAGATTCCGATTTAGATTCCGCCGTGCAGCGATTTTCTGATGCATTGTATGAAAGTGCTTTTGAAGTCTTTGGCCGAACAACTTTCAAAGAGACAACTATACAAAGGAAAAGAGAAACAATGAATGGTTCGATGAAAAGTGCTTAACTAAACGCAAGAATTTTCATGTGGCTAGGAACTTTTTTATGCGTCATCCGTCCGATATTAATAAAAACATTTACATTACAGCCAGAAATAAATACAACAAGACAAAACGTCGTGCACAATCTGCATATAAAACTAAGCATGGAATAGAACTATGTAATATTGCTAAAAAAGAACCGAGAAAGTTTTGGTCAACGGTTAAACCTAAACAAAGAACAAAATGTGCAATAAACGCTGAGACATTAAGTCGACATTTTGCAAATATTCTTGGAGAAGATCCGCCTGAATTATGTGCAGAAATTATTAATTTACTCGACAATGAACCTTTCGAACATATTAATACTGACACTTTAGACTTAGAAATTACTGAACATGAAATACTAAAGGCTATTCAAAAATTAAAGTCGGGAAAAAGTGCAGGAAATGACAATATTATTGCTGAAATGTTTACAGCAGCGCCGGCATTATTTGAAAAAAGATTCTGAAAAAAATGTTTAACTTTATTTACGAAAATGGTATTTATCCTGAATTTTGGACAGATTGTATTGTCATTGCAGTTCCGAAACATGGTGATTTGTCAAATCCTAATAATTATAGACCTATAGTGTTGGTTAGTGTTTTATCTAAATTGTTTACTAGTATTCTCACAAATCGATTATTAACTTGGTCCTAAGATGAAGACAAGCTTATTGATAATCAATTTGGATTCTGCCCAGGTCGCTCAACTCTAGATGCCATTTTTATTTTACATGGAATTATAAAACATACTATAGATAACAAGCAAAAATTATTCTGTTCATTCATGGATTTCAGAAAGGCCTTCGACAAGATCGATAGAAGAATACTTTTATACAAACTGATACGAAATGGCGTGAGTTCAAAATTTGTTACAATGGTTAAATCCATATATTCATGTGTCTGACTGCGTATACGTTCCGGAAAAGTTCTTTCTGATGCATTTGACAATTTGTTAGGTGTTAAACAAGGCGAACCGTTATCACCACTACTATTTTTGTTTTTCGTGAATGATCTTATTGAAGAAATGTCTATTACAGAAGTTGACGATATTGTTTCTCTAAGTGATTATATAATTTATCTCATATTATTCGCCGATGATACTGTATTATTTGGGAAATCGCCGGATGTGCTTCAAAAACTGTTAGATAAACTAGCCGTATATTGCAATAAATGGAACATTGAAGTTAATACAGACAAAACGAAAGTTGTTGTGTTCCGAAACGGATGGAGACCGGTCACTGATAAATTTTATTATAATAATAATGAACTTCAAATTGTCGATTCCTACGTATACCTTGGAATACTGTTACATTACAATGGGAAATTCCTTCAAAGTCAGAAGCGTTTAGCACAACAAGGGTCTCGTGCATTAGCCTCATTGTTGAACTCCTTTAAAAGTGTTTATTTGTCTTGTGAAAAGAAGTGTTTTTTGTTTGACAGTATGGTAAGCTCAATTTTAACTTATGCGTCTGAGCTTTGGGGATTCCACCGAGCGTATGATATTGAACAAGTGCATCTTCGATTTTGTCGGTCTGTTCTATGGCTAGGAAAAAATGTCCCGACTTCGTTTTTATATGGGGAACTAGGACGTTATCCACTATTTGTTATACGTCGACAGAAAATATTAAAATACTGGTTACATATTATAACAGACAAACCTAGTGTTATTTATGACGTATATTTGTTGTTATATAACGATGCTAACCGTGGAAAAACTAACTGGGTTTCGACAGTGCGGGATTTATTATTCAAACTTGGATTTAACTTCGTATGGGACTCACAAGATGCAGCCAACATTTCGTTAGATACTATGAAACAGCGAATTTCTGATCAATATCTTCAACAATGGATGTTATCCTTAAACGAAAGCGAGAAGTTATGTGTATATCGAAATATTAAAATTGAATTTAGTATGGAAAATTATTTAAACTTTTTTAGTGATGTCAATATTTTGTCTAAACTACAAAGTGGTACTCTCAAACTTAACATTGAGTTAGGTCGTTTTAACAACACACCAAGAGAGCAGCGTTTGTGTGTGTGTTGTAATATGCATGTGATCGAAAACGAATATCATTTTTTGTTAGTATGTCCAGCCTACAGAGTTGTCAGAAACAAATTTTTACCCCGATATTATTGTGCATGGCCTAATACATATAAATTTGAAGGTATTTTGAAATCCTCAAACAAGCGGCTTATATTTAGATTATGTAACTATTTGAGGTCTGCGTGGAAAATTAGAAATTTTATTATTACTTAATTCCATATAACTCATTTACTTTTGTTCTCTGATGTCAGTCATTGCGTCATAAATATGTATATGTATTATATATTGCTATAGCATGTTTATATGTTTTATTTGCAAATAAAGTCATTCATTCATTCAACACCTATAAGAACTCCTTCAAAACTCCTGTCTTTTGTCTGTTGATCACTTACTCAAAGTTCTATAGAATTCTATTGTATACCAATTTGTCACCACTGGAGTATCAAGGTAAACCCCTTCAGGCAGTACAAATTGGTATACAATAGAATTCTAACATGTAATATTATACTCTGTTTAATAGAATATTATTGCTGGAGTCTCCTGCAGCTCTATATTATAAAACGATTATGTTTTAAGGTCGTGTTTGATAACAACAAATCCAGATACATTTTTTTAATCCGGTTTTCAAAATCTCCCAGCTGAAATCAAATGCTGAAACTAAATCTGGTTTTATACTCAAAATCAAACGCTGAAACTAAATCCGGATTTCAAAATAAAAAATTGAAATTGATAATACATCACTTGATTTAACCTAGAGAAACAATATTCTTCCATAATTTTTGAAAACAAATTGATTTTGTTCGATAAATAAATTTTAATCACTTATGATGAAGTTTCTCAACATTTTCGGCCATCTTGAATCCGAAAAAATCCTGCCACTGAGCAGGATTCGTGGTTTCTTGAATCCAGTTTCAGATTCTTGCAAAAAAACATTTTGGTTTAAGAATCCGGTTCTGGTTTCTTTGTAATCAAACACGACCTAAAATTTTCTTAGTAGTTTGCATGAACAAATTTAACTTAGAATTGGGTAAATTCAAATAGATATGAAAATAAAACACAAAGTAGATGGACCCAGTATTTGTTTTTTCATCATAAATGTTCAAAATTTTTATCAACTATTCTGCAATGTTCTTGTCAATATTTCCTTCTATAAGGTCTCTCTTCAAGAGCTGAGCTGCACACAATGTTTGCATTTAAAGTTTATTTTGGCGGATGAAATTCATCAAATACCCTAGCCTGAGTGAAGTCATGAGAGGAAAAAGTTAATATTTTACACTATTAAACTAGTTATAACTAGAGCTGTCGCCGAATGGCAGCCAGGTATACCCCCCGCTTATTGAACCCTGAATCAATATGGCAAGTGTAAATTTAAGTGTGTGTGGACCCAATACAGTTGTGGACACAGTACAAATGTGGAAACAATACAAGTATGGACAAAATGATATACCTCCCCCCTTTTTTCTGAAAATATTAAAGACAAATTATCTCCCCTTCAGAATTTCGGACAGCAACCATATAACTTCATGCACATCTTCAGCTTGTGCAATAAAACTGTGCAACAGTTCATCAAAATCCAATTAGTGGTTTAGGAGAACATGTGCTGACAAGGATCACCCCTCCCCTTTTACACAGAAAATATTCAAAGACAAATTATCTCCCCTTAAAAATTTCACACAGCAACTATTACTTCATGCACATCTTCAGGTGGTGTACTACAACTGTGTAACATTTCATCAAAATCCAAGCAGCCGTTTAAGAGAACATGCACTAACAAGGTTCCTCCACCCCCCTTTTTCCAGAAAATATTCAAAGACAAATTATCTCCCCTTCGAAATTTCGGGCACCAACTATATAACTTCCTGCACATCTTCAGATGGTGTACTACAACTGTGTAATATTTCATCAAAATTCAAGCAGCTGTTTAGGAGAACATGCGCTGACAAGGTTTGCCTCCACCCTTTACACAGAAAATATTCAAAGACAAATTATCTCCCCTTCAAAATTTCGGGCAGCAACCATATTACTTCATGCACATCTTCAGATGGTGTACTACAACTGTATAATATTTCATCAAAATCCAAGCAGCCGTTTCAGAGAACATGTGCTGACAAGGTACATGGACGGACGGACAGACGGACAGACAGGATGATTCCTATATACCCCCAAACTTTGTTTGCGGGGGTATAATTAAATCAGAAATACATGTATATGGGGACATAATTAGACACCTTGTCTTTGAGGATATCTATAATGCCTAAGGCATGGGAGTAAGTCTTTTGTGTAAATCCACTGATTGTCTATCATAATTGATGATTAAATAAACACTGCAAATATGTGATATGTCCATTTATGTTAATGTTAATTTTGTTTATTGTCTACAATTTGTTCAGACTGATTGTTACAACACACCATTTTGGGCAATGTATTTGACAACGTATTTGAAAGTAATTGCAATTACATCAATTTTTCAAATTGTATTTAAATATTTTCAAATACTTGTAATTGAAAAATAAAACTCAATTGCAATTACTTTCAATTTCTTCAAAAATTGTAATTGATTGCAATCAATTGCAATTACTGATTGCAATTACCCCATCCCTGGTATGCATAAGGTCAAATAACTGGATCAACCCCTCATGAAGGTTATCCCTCTGAGATTCCTGTTACAAACTTCTAAATATAAAGTTTCCCATTAAACAAGAAATATGGAAGATGGTGGATGATTTTCCTTATCACAAATCAATGATATTCAGTAAAAAAAATGAAAATGCCATCAATCTAGTCTATCTCTTTAACATAAAAGTACTTTGTGACATACTTGATATACCTGTTGGGGTGTGATAATCATTTTATAATACTCTACTTATAGTGACTAGTCCCTACTAGTGGTATAATAAAAGCATACTATATGCTGTCTTGCTGTGTGTTGATTACGATTTTATTTTCTTTATAACAACTACATTGCAAAAACCATTTAACATTATTCTTATTATGGTGGATTTCCCGGGTGATTAGCATATTTTATTTGCAATTCTTCAATGAACATACCAATATTATTCTAGTAACACCTATAAAACTCCTTAACTCCTGTCTTTTGTCTGCTTGTCAAGCAATCAAGCTTCTATAGAATTCTATTGCATACCAATTTGTCATCATTGGAGTATATATGGTAAACCCCTTCATGGCAGTACAAATTGGTAAACAATACAATTCTATAGAAGCTTGATTGCTTGACAAGCAGATAAGAGACAGGAGTTTAGAAGGAGTTTTATATGTGTTACTAGAGGAATACTGGTATGTTCATTGAAGAATTGCAAATAAAATATGTTAATCATCCAGGAAATCCACCATAATATAATCACATAAAAGTTCATAAACCTACAGACTTGTGTTTTTTAACCGACTACTTACCCAGGGTTTGTCTTCAAGAAGTTTTTCATATTCTCTTTCTATCAGAAGATGAGCTCTAGAAAACATCTTTTATGCCTACTAGAAAGAAAGAAACATTATTTTACTTCTCTCAGATTCAGCTACAGTTCAGATTTAATTTTGTACATGATGAGGCACCATTCTTGTAACTGACATACATTTATTTATCTTGTAGAAGTGTGACATGGCCATTTGTCTCCAAGATGTGTTTAGTGAAAAACTTAATCAACAAAAATGCATCGAAGATGAAACCTATCACATCTGTCGTTTGCTCGTTAAACTTAAGAGTAATAACAAAGGATAATTAATAAGCATAGTGAAACTACACAGTCTTTTTTTATAATTGTGAAGATAAATATCCATAAGTGTTTCCTTATCGACATGTACATGTATCACTTCATAGTTTCTGTATAAAATAAAAATTTCTAATAATGTTTAAATCAAAGAAAAAAGTCATATGATGCAATGACCTTGAAATATTGACAGAAAATATCATACAACAGGGTGTTCTTTGAAACCAGAATCTCACATGAACCTGTATCACTCACCTGGATACTGGTTTTATTCATGCAATGTTATCAATTATAGAGTTTTTCCGTTAAGTAGGAAACAAAATGTAGATCATGATCAAGATTACATGTACCATTTCTGATTAAAATGTTTTCCCATAGAGTACAATGTTAAACTAAGATCTCCGGTGGAAGACATCTTTGATTTCTGATTAGTGGTAGCTGAGCTTAAAATCATAACTTGTATAACCTATAAAACTCCTTCATATACCAATTTGTACTGCCTGAAGGGGTTTACCTTGATACTTCAGTGATGACAAAATGGTATACAATAGTATTCTATAGAAGCTTGATTGCTTGAGGAGAAGACAAAAGACAGGAGTTTAGAAGGAGTTTTCATTATAGGTGTTACTAGAGGAATATTGGTATGTTCATTGAAGAATTGCAAATAAAATATGTTAATCATCCGGGAAATCCGCCATAAGAACGACCACCTAAGAATCATTGTTACTTACTTTGGTTCCAAATGGTACAACAGTTTTTAATTAGAATATCTTTTTAAAGAAATAATTTATGGCAGGTATATGGTTAAATGACATAACCATATACCTGCCATGAATTATTTGGATTCTAATATGACAGAAAATTTTCCATTCTTAAGGGACCCAAGAGAAGGCGGATTTCCCGCCTCCATTGCTGTCTGTGTCTATGACGTCATAATACACAATCTGACGTTTTCAAGCAGAAGTTCAAAATTTAAATCGAAAGCAAAACAATGCACATTTATGTGTCTGAATGACATGATTTGGTTGAAAACTGTTCTTTTATCCTTTATTTCCTTCATAATGAACAAAATTAAAACATTGTTGTTTTTCATCCCATTTACTCATATTCCGATACCATTTGTGCATGTGCAAAATATATGGTTATCGCGTATTATACTGGTTGATGATTAACAGGAGTCATATAAGAAGGTCTTAGAATAATGCATTGTCCTATAGGATCCAATGCTAAACTATATTCTTGACTTGGATAAGGTATTACATATGAGGGACTACATGTATCAAAATTATTAATATTATTTTGATAAAATTAGGTTGAAATTGTAGTATGTCATAATGGTGTAGACAAATTTAATGTTGCAGTGTTTCACCAATTAATAACATACAAAATAATAGGATCATGGGATATTGTTTTATCTAAATAATCAAAGACACTTCTTCTGAGCTGGAGGGAAAATGGTCAATGTATCTACCCAACAGTAAAAGCAAAATTTTTGGCCATTTTTGATCCTTATTGTTGACTTTGAGGACTTTATGCCAGTAATTTGTCTCATAGTTCAATTTAGGTAATCTACCCCACCAAAATTTGACTGTATTGAGTTTCTCTTCATTCCAGTGACTGTTTTACAAGCAAAAGTATTAAAATCATTCTTCCTGATTAAAACTACAAAATATAACTAATGTGAAATTGTAGCCAGAGTTATGATCTTTTAAATGAACCCAAACATGATGATTTTTCAAGGTATGGAGGATTGTCAGTGGCAGCAATGCAGAGAGTGTCAATTGCAATTAATCAAGGAAAGCGTTGATAAGGGTTTAAATAAGAAAAATCCGTCTGAGATTTCTATTTACATGTAGCTTGATAAACCTTTCTTAATGACTGTTTTCAGTTTAAATCTGTGGGCAATGGTATCTACTGACAAAACTCTTATGTTAGTCTCTTTCTAGGGATGGCAACTAGTACTTGAATATTCAAGTACTTGATTGGAAGTCAAGTACTCAAGTACAATATTTCTACTCAAATGCTCAGCTTATTTCAAAGTTGATGCACTAGTATATTTCCTAAATTTAGGTTATTTATTTTTTTCTGCAAAAGTTTTTATGTTTATCAAAACTTACATTTTTGTTTTCAATTAATTATGCCTCATCTGAGAGCACTAAATATTCTGTATTCCTTACCATGTGTTAAGCAATTCTTCCAAAAACTTTCTCATCAAACCATTAATTTTAATTCAAAGGAAGTTAACGAAATTTGACCTTTCAAATTAACTCACTACTTGATATTATTTGTTCTGCCTTATTCTTAAAATAATTGAAAAACATTGAAGGAAAATGCCTTTCTACGCAAATTTACAGTCATACTTTAAATATTTTGAACATGATGTCCACTGAGTTAAAGAACAAGCGACATTGACGCAAACTTTATTTTGCAAGACAGGCAACGTTGATTATTTTTTTAATCAGAGAGACCCTTAATTTACGCATATGAAATTAGATCAAAGCAAATTTGAACAGTACAAACCGTCAGCTGGTTTGCCAGTTAGTATTTGATTGATTTATGTACAGGTGATTAACTGTTAAGTACTCATTCAAATTGCAAATTAAAATATGATTAATGAAGAAACAACAAACATGAAAGGTTTCATTGAAAATCCAAGAAGACCTTAATTGCATTAAACGATTGGTGGATTATTGGAGTACTTGAGTACTCAAGAGTATTTGTATCCAGTACTGTATGGTTGTTATATTTCGCAGGGTATTAATTTTCGCGCTATTCGCGTTTCAAACGATAAACGCGAAAATTAATACCCACGATTACGAAAATTTCATTGTAAACCATAATATAAATGAAGATAATGACCTTCACTAAAAATTTGCGAATATAAAACCCCGTGAATAAATGCAACACTTAAAACCGCAAAAATTTCGTACCGCGAATATAAAACCCTATACAGTACTCAAGTATTGAATTGCAGACATTTTGCCATCCTTTTTTAGTAGCAAAATTCCCAATTATTTGAAGGAAACTTCCTAGGAAAGAGCATTTGTATATGTGGTATTGCAATCAAATTCCACTGACTGGGCTTTAAAGAGTAGAAACAGGTGACCAAACATCCTAGGTACATTTTGAACAAGATGTGTTTTTTGGAAACACTTATGCGCCCGAGTAGAAGAGTTGAGAAGAAACATTTAGCACACTGAACAATACTTAATGTGTTTCTGAATGACTGTAATTGGATGCAAACACAGAAGTCACCGAAATGACCCCCTCCAATCATTTTCCAAGCGTTATTAGGAAACAATTTTCACCCCCCTTTTTTCTAAACATTTATAATTAACTTATTGTCTTTCTGCCTATCAGTGTTTTCAATTTTTTTCATCAATACAGTAGAATAACAAAATACCGAAGTATCTATTTATAGCTATTCAAAAAACCAGAACAGAAGAAATGGATTACATGTAATTACATCAGAAAATATTTAATAGATTCCCTATTCACTGATTTATACAATGTACATTAATAACAGTCTATGGTAGGAATCCAGAAACATTTTCTCATCTATACATGTAGATGAATTTATCACTTGTATAAATATAAAAAATAATATGTATATAAATTCTGAAATCAACTGAAAAATCAAATCACCATTAATACACCTTTGAAAAAGAAAACCCCTATTACTTAACATTCAAAAGATATTCCTATCATATTAAAATTTTAAATGAAGAAACTTGACAAGATCTTTTTACATTACAAATTCTTTAGATAAGGAAAATAGACACATAAAATCTGACGCAATGTCATCAAACTATTGCAGACATTCCTCATATCAATTTGATTTATATTCCTTTGGCCAATTACCATTCAAAAACTGTCAAAAGTTAAACTTTTTAAATATGGTCATAATTCAAGGTCAAGAGGTCAAATATTCTGGTACCAACTGAAAGGTCTTCCCACAAGGAATACACATGCAAAATATGAAAGTCCTATCACTAACCATTCAAAAGATATACTCAATGTTAAAGTTTTTATGCACTTGTTCACAGGCCAAGGTCACAAGGTCACATATTCTGGTTCCAATTAAAAGCGTCTTGCCACAAGGAATGCACATGCAAAATATGAAAGCCATATCACTTACCATTCAAAAGATATAGCCAATGTTAAAGTTTATTATTTTTTTTAAAAAGTCCATCACATGCCAAGGTCAAGGTCACGAGGTCCAAAATTTTGGTATCGTTTGAAAGGTCTTGTCACAAGGAATACACATGCAAAATATGAAAGCCCTATTACTTACCATTCAAAAGATTTGTCCAATGTTAAAGTTTTTTGTGGACAAACAGACCAAAATCTATGCCTTCGATTCACGGCGGCATAATAAACAATGCGACAGGAAGTCAGTTGGACATCTCAAATTGTTGAACATTTTATAAGTTTCAAACTTCCAAGCAGCTTGATTGAAGGATTTTGAAACTACAGGACTTTTGAGTTTAGAGTATATGAATTTGTAAACACCCATGAAAAATGTTTATATTCTCTTGTCCGATGTAACATCACAGTGCTGCATTGACCAATCAGATCAGTCAATTTCAATCTTATACCCCCAATATACATTTTTGTAGGCAGTGATGCGAACGATGACTCGATGTTTACCTATATAATTTATGTAAAAAATTGATATTTCAAATTGCAATATATTGGGTGTAATATATAACTATGATCTTGAAATTCAGATATGATGTTAATATTCTTTAATGTGCCAAATGTATATTCTGAATTTTATTAAAATATATTGAAAAACAAATGAATAAACCAAAGTTGAAAATACATAGTGAAATGCAGATCTTTTCAGCGCATCCACAGGTAAAGTTCCCATATGTTCAGATAAGAGAATGGACACAAAATAGTGTGTTGGGTAAAAAATATAAGTTTGGTTATTTTTTAATCCCCAGTTAAGAAGTTGATTTCTGCGGTCAAAACTTTGTAATTTTTTTTAAATTCTAATGATACCAAATACCATGTTGTTCTAATATTCATGAGCGCTGCTTTGAGAAAAATTGCTTAAGTATATGAATTCGTTAACACATTTGTATACATTGTAGTAGATTTTGAATTTTTATGTGTATGAATTCAAAACTTTTCCCGAAGTGAGATATAAAATGTGAATTAATTAATTAGCTTGTGTTTGCATGTTACAGATATATGGTAACATGAAACAAGGGGAACAAACCTGTCATCTGTCATGCGATTAGTGCGAGACTCATGCGAGGCTTATCCAAATTTTGGGAAAATTCCTTTGATCTTTGACAATTTTGGTAAATCTCACGCAAGGCAATTTTCAAAACTTGACATGTCTGGTGGAAACTTGCACAGTATCAAAGAGGGACTGTCAGCTACAAACTCAGCCTTCTATAGATGTGGCCAAAAGTATTTGTAGCTTGTTACTTGTATTTTTCCCCTATATATTCCATATAAAACAACTACATTTTTTCAAAAATTAATTATGAACTCAATTCTTATTCGATTTCAATGAAAATTTTTTGGCCACCCTTTGTGTGGGGGTCCACTTTAATATGCCTGCTGGTTTAAAATACACCTGCAGAAGAAATCTATACACCTGCGATTATTAAACAGTATTTATTGTTAAATATTGATGTATATTGGTAAATTTATCATTTATAAGGTATTTTTATAATTTTTGTTGAAAGTTTGCCTTGAATATCACATTTCAGCCATCAAAGATAGCAGGCGTATGTATGTAACACAAGTAGAAGATATGTATACGCCTACCACTGTTGTTTAGCATTTTATTGTTATATTTTTACATTTCATGGTTTAATATTTAAAATGAATTTTTACACCTTTTTTTATAAGAACCTGTAAAAGAATATAGAAATCATAGATAGCAGGCTTCACTGTATGTACATGTATTTAAATTACGGTAGTTACCAGCCTTAAATTAGAATGCCGAAGTACATGTATATACTGGTACATGTAGCTCGTATTATCGTGGTATGTAGTTACATGTATGTAGTAACGGTGACGTCCCGGGGGTGACCTCACAGTTAGAAATTTGATTGAAATGAAAGTGAATACCATGAAGAAGTGGAACCCACAGAGACGTGAGAAGGGAGTATAGACCACTGTCTTACTTCTTTTTATGAATGAATTATGCCGGTTGACCTGGGGTCAATTGGCGCAAATTGCGTCACTGAACATTGTGACGTTGGAAAATCTATATTGTGACGTCAAAATTTTCCGGGAAAATTCAGGTAGTGGAAAGTCGTCTATACCATATTTATGACAAATTTCAAATAAAAAGTATTAAAATACATTTAAATTTATTGTATTTTTCTCATATACATCAACATTTAACAATAGAATTCAATATAATACTTGCAGGCGTATACATTTTTCTGCAGGCATATTTAAGTGAGGTTGTTCACACTTAGCTGCGGAACCATAACCCGATATATAGGTCCTCTTATATTTTCTGATATAAAGGACTAATCTGCAACTAATAAAAAATCAGCACGGGAAGGACCATGAGAGCTACACTACAAGTGCACACTCAGCCTGGTAAGTGTGATTATGCACAATATTCAATGGCGTTTTGTAATCCCTCTTTGGGATTCGAAGCAAGATCAAGAATAGCTGCGGAACCGTAGCTCTTATGGTCCTTGTGCTAATTTTCTGATAGTTGCGGACCATATGGTCCGCCAAATCAGAAAAAAATAAAAGGACCTATAGAGCTACGGTTCCGCAGCTAGATCAAGAAGAGATGTTTTTGACTGCCTCTGATTTTTTTGGTGTCACACCTCCAGTTACGTTTTTATGTACCTTTTACACACATTCATTGAAGTTTACAAAATACCCTCATTTTAGTTCAGAATAATAAATTATGAGTTTCTCATATAAGTTCTCCCTTTTCTAAGAAAGTTTCTCCCTTTTCAGAGTTCACACGACGTCCATGTTGTTGTTCTTCGCGACCAATGAGCTGCGCATGTCTAAGGTTTCAAAGGTTGTTAGGAAAATCCCAAAATGTACCGAAAGTCTAAACTTTGAAACCGCGAAAATTCAAATATTAAAAAAATCTGAAAATATTTTAAGTTTATATATTTTGGTATAATAAACGTATCAGGGCCATTTGTTTTCCTATGTTAAGATGGATTTTTTGGGGGGTTAGATATATACACTTGAAATATTTTCAGATTTTTAAGAAATTTTATTTCTTTTTTCTTTTTATCCATTATAGTAAATGTTTTTCTTTGATTAATTAAATTCTGATGCTGATAATTTCGTTGTATCTTTTAACTTAGTCCAAATTTTTTGTTTTCTTTTTTTTTTGTAATTTATAGTTACTGATTATCATGCTGTACATATGCATGCTTTTGTGTAGTGCTTAACTTGTTTACTGTATGCATGATTGTCTTTGTTGTGTTTTATGTTTGTCATTATGTCGGTTTTAAAAGCTCTACGGATGTTCTTTGTTTTATGTTTTACCGACTTTAAATAAATTTTACTTGATTTGACTTGACTTGACACGAAAAAGTTGAATCTTCTAAATCTTGATTTAAGGGAGTACGAGTGTCAGAAATTTTGTAATAAGAATGAAAACGCTGGTCTTTTTTTTTCTTTTTTTTGAAGAGCTTGTCTAAAAGAACAACATGAGCAATCACCAAGAAAATATGATACATGTGCAAAACATTGTGTTTTTACCTTGTTCAGAAAAATAATTTAACAGTAGAGTGCTCCAGTTTTTGTGTATCTAATGTTAAAAACCTTTAGAATAAATTAGGATTTGGTCGTTTAAACCTTATTCGATATAATATTGAACTCTTCATAAAAAACAGAACTAAGGGTGTATGGTCAAGCAAACCGAAATATGAATAACTTCGTAGCATCATGTGAGAACTCTCCTTTTCATAATAAAATACATAACCCTTTTCATAATAAAATACATAACCCTTATAACAGACCATCTTGTTTTGATATCTGTAAATTTGAAATGAGGGCTGCGTTTCAACTGCGCGAATTAGGGGATTAAAATACCGTTCAACAGCGCGAGCAAAGTACCTTACAACTGCGCGAAATTTTTACCTGTAATTTCCGAGGGAATATAAGTAAAAAATTACACAGATATTTTTTAAATGAATTTATTTCATTTTATATGAGAAAAAACTATTCCTAATAATTTTAATGTGATGAACTTTTACTATAATAATGCGACAGAATATAAGTTCCACCATAATATTTGTTCGAACGAAAAGATAGTACATAATATTTTTTTCCAACGGAACAAATATGATATTTGTTTCTGGCGGAATAAATTGCAAACAATATTTGTTCCAACTGCTAATAATATTTGGAATCAGTGTCATAAATAATTATATGTCTCTGGTGGAACAAATTAGGATTTCAACATATAAAGAAGACAACCATGTGCTAATTTTCGGAATATCTTTAAAAAAAATATATTTTATAGTGCTTGGTAATGTTGATTAATAAAACATTTTATTATACCGTTTCATTTTAAAGTGTTTCTATTAAACTGCTAAATTTTCAGTGAAAAGCTCAACAGAGCGTATGTTATTGATGTTTCACTATAAAGTTTTCTATGTCTATGTCTGACTTAAAAAAATCTTGCCCAAACCTTACTTCCACCAGGGGAACTAAAAGAAGATAATTGATATTCATTCATTTAAGATATTCCTTGAATGTTACCTCCAATATCAGATAAGTAATAAAAATACAGGTTAAATACAGGTAAATTACAAATAAAAAAATCGCGCAGATGAAAGGTGTTTTCTCGTGCAATTGAAATATTATTTTCGTGCAACTGAAATTTTATTTTCGTGCAATTGAAAGGCCGATCCGCGCAAATGAAATGCATCGGTCAATTATTAGTAAATTCTGTGTAAGTATAAAAAGAAAGGAAATGGGGTAAATGTCAAGGAGACAACATCCCATATCCAGGTTAAAACGACCCAAAACAAAGCATCTAGGGATCACCGTACGGTCTTCAACACAGTGAGGAACCTCACACCATAAAGCAAGCCCTAAATGGCCCCAAAAAAGGTAAAAAAGTGAATAAATCAATGGAAACAAACCACATCCAATAACCCAAATATCAAGAAACTAAAATTTTATAAGAAGACTAGGACAAGTCAATGACCAACATATTCCTGACTTGGGACAGGCGCAAAAATTGCGGTGGGGTTAAACTCGTTTTCTTGGATCCAAACCATAAGCTTACTACAGAGGAGGGAAGATATAACAATACTCCGTGAAATGAGCGCCTTTGTTTGTCCATGGATTTATAAAATCTCTGGTTTGTCATGTAAAAGTGGGCATGTAGAAGATGAATATCACTTCTCCTTGATATCTGCCCACAATATGCTCTTCGAAGGAAGACTTTTATTGAAAAGCTTTTAAAAATGACCATTCGTTATGTTAGCTCATTAGCTCATCAAATAC
The DNA here is from genome assembly GCA_002080025.1 of Modiolus philippinarum. Taxonomy (NCBI): domain Eukaryota; kingdom Metazoa; phylum Mollusca; class Bivalvia; order Mytilida; family Modiolidae; genus Modiolus; species Modiolus philippinarum. Next base: position 104,316 of record MJUU01064809.1, read on the forward strand.
CCTTAACATGAAAGAAATTTCCAATTTAATGAATCATAATGAAAACAGTATTCTTAAAATAACTTACAAAATTAGAAGAAATAAATATATATATATCACAGTAAATATGTGAAATTAGTAATTACGTGTAATTACTAAAATTTTTAGGAATTTCATGTAATTACTAGGTGATTTAGGAATTACATGAAATTCTTAAAAAGTGCAGTAATTTCATGAAATTACTGAAAAAGATATTGAATTTTACACACATTTACTGAATTTTTATTTTGATAATTAAACAATAATAGATCATTGCAAATTTATGTAATCAGAAAACCAAGCATATTTTAGTAGTGTAACAAGACCGTTTGAGGCATAATGAAAATATAACATTTTCTTCTTACTTATGACAATTACTTATTTTAACATATGGTACTGTTAAGACTCACAATATTCTGTAGTAGCTTTTAAATACTTGCAAGTTTGTATCATTTCAAAAATATATCTGTTCATTTCCAATTGGTTGTTCTCTTGCTGTTTGACAAACAGTTATTTCCGTTGAAGAATCCGAAATGTCATCAATCTCGAAAAGCAATATATTTCAAAAACATGACAGTCATTGGTTCCTGGGGTATGCGACAGACAACAAGTCATATCTTGTAGCAAGTTTGTCATGTGGAGAATATTCAAAAATCGACTTTACAATTATCAGTCCAACTTCGAGTTTTAAAAGTACATAAATAAGGCTTGTTACAGTGTTTTTTTTTTGACAATCAAAGTTTCGTTTTCTTACCATGTATCTTGTATTTGTGTTGACTTTATACCTAAACTCTGGCAATGAAGCAAGGGTACTTGACATTTTCAACCATTTGACATAATAGTTATGGTGTGATAGTGAAGTCTGAAAATGCAAATTTTCATACAGCTCAGTGACCAATCTCGAAATTATCTCCTTCGTCAATCTGACATAATTTGTTTTGATTGTGTATTAAAAGTCACATCAAAATGTAACCTTGTATTTGATCTGCAGCTCAGATTTAAGGGGGAATAGCTAATTTTTTAATTTAATGGAATTGATAGAACGTGTTTAGGGTTGTTTACAGGTTTATTCAAGTAATATATGCTAAAGTCTCTCCTCCTGGTTAGATATTACTCATGTATTTCCATATATGTATATATTATTTATATCATGTTTATTTCACTTCTCTGTAACTGTATATGTATAGTTTTATGAGAATAAACAATTCATTCATTCATTCATTCATTCATTCATTCCTTTTGTTTACTTGTATTTATTTTGGAATTGATGTCTTTTGCAATCAGCTATAGTGGCAGGACATCAGGTTTAAGTTAGAAGGTAGAATGGGTTTTGCTGAGATCAGAAATCCGATCTTTTTAATACACCAAAGCATTGAAAACTAGACAATTCAAATTTTCCTTTGAAAATATAACATTTTCCAAAGATTCTACTTATTTTTTCTCAGTATTAAAATGTAATGTCACATTGAACAGATTAAAATATAACATTAATAGTACATATAAATAAGAATGGCAATGCTGACAACGCACAATAAGTTTTCGGGCCTCCTGCCATGGTTAATATTCGGAATTTTCAATGTGTAATTACAAATTATATTTAAGATTATAATGCCTGGTTGCTTCTCTTGGCCATCATTATTGGCCTGTACCTCAAAATTTCTTAATGCTTATCTGTAACTCGTTTTCAAAATATGCATATCAAGTATAGATGAAACTATATTTAATTTATAAATTTAGAGCATATTCACTTCCTCGGAATGCAATCAATGAACAATCCTCATAAAACATTTCAATTTCTATAATACATACCAATGAATTTTAAGTATAAACATGCTTTCAATTTGGTAAAAGTAAATTTAATGCAGAAGAATATTTAAACGATTTTGTTCCAGTGAATGTGTGTAAAATTCTCTAAAAATTTCAGTAATTTCATGTAATTACTGACAAAATTCAGTAATGTCACGTAATTACTAGACCCTTTAGGTATTACATGTAATTCCTAAATTTTCAGCAATTTCATGAAATTACTAATTACACACATTTACTGTAACACATATATAACGAAATGGGATATATGTACTACCACTGTCACACCATCATGTAAATTACATACATTATCTTTTTTTTTGTCATACGTCATACTGTTGCTCTTTAAACTACCATGGGTGTTTTCAAACAACGAAAGCACATGCAATAGCAACACATTCATAAAATAAATGCATGACTGCACAAGATAAAAAGACATCAGCAGCACATAAAATTGAAGATAATTTCTTTAAGATTTAAAAAACTCATCTTGAAAATCTTCTGTTGTCTTAGATCTTTTGTTGATATCTTATGTCTTAGCTCTTCTGTTGGTGTCTCATGTCTTAAATCTTTTGTTGATGTCTCGTGTCTTAGATCCCCTGTTGAATACTCATGTCTTACTTCTTCTGTTTATATCTCATGTCTTAGCTCTTCTCTTGGTATATCATGTCTTAGATCTTCTTTTGATGTCTCATGTCTTAGATCTTATGTTGATGTCTCATGTTTTAGCTCTTCTGTTGGTGTTTCATGTCTTCCAAGATCTTCTGTTGATGTCTCATTTTTAGATCTTCTGTTGATGTCTCATGTCTTCTTTCTTCTGTTGGTGTCTCATGTCTTCTAGGTAGATCGTTTGTTCATGTCTCATGACTTAGCTCTTCTGTTGATATCTCATGTTTTAGCTCTTCCGTTGGTGTCTCATGTCAACTAAGAAGATCTTTTGTTGATGTTTCATGACTTAGCTCTTCTGTTGGTGTCTTAGATCTGATGATGTAGCATGTCTTAGCTCTTCTGTTGGTGTCTTGTTTCTTAGATCTGTTGTTGATGTCTCACGTCTTAGCTCTTCTGTTGATGTTTCATGTCTTACCTCTCTTTTCGATGTCTCATGTCTTAGCCCTACTATTAGTTTCTCATGTCTTACCTCTTTTGGTGATGTCTCATGTCTTAGCTCTTCTGTTTGTGTCTCATGTCTTACCTCTTCTTTTGTGTCTTATGTCGTAGATTTTTTGTTGATGTCTGTTGTCTTCATGTCTTACCTCTTTTGTTGGTGTCTTATGTCTTAGATCTTTAGTTGATGTCTCTTGTCTTACATCTTCTGTTGAATTCTCATGTCTTAGCTCTTCTGTTTATGTCTCATGTCTGACCTCCTTTGTTGCTTTCTCATGTATCACTCTTTTGTTGATGTCTCACCTCTTAGATCTTCTGTTGGTGTCTCATGTCTTACCTCTTTCGTCGGTGTCTTATGTTTTAGATCTTTTGTTGATGTCTCTTGTCTTACCTCTTTTGTTGGTGTCTTATGTTTTAGATCTTTTGTTGATGTCTCTTGTCTTACCTCTTCTGTTGATGTCTCATGTCTTAGCTCTTCTGTTTATGTCTCATGTCCTACCTCTTTTGTTGGTGTCTTATGTCTTAGCTCATCTGTTGATGTCTGATGTCTCAACTCTTCTGTTTATTTCTCATGCCTCACCTCCTTTGTTGTATTACATCCTAGATCTTCTGCTGATGTCTCTTGTCTTACCTCTTCTGTTGATGTCTCTTGTTTTTCCTCTTCTGATTTCCATTTTCTTTATATTGCCATGATTTATGCAAAAACAGAATTTCCCCCCTTACCTATTCTACTACAGTGTTGATTAATGCAGTTTGTTTGGCTTTCGTTTTGTTTTTTAATTTTGTATGTTTGCTTGTTAGATTATTTGTTTCTCTTTTTTTTTGTTTGTTTGTTTTTGGTTATTGTTTTTATCAAGATTATTTGGGGATAATTTTCTTTTTTTTCTCTCAAAATGTTTCCCTTCTTCTTAAGGACAGCACAATAATTTTAAAAACGTGAGAGATTGACATAAGCGTTTTCCAATATACAGTTGACAGAACTATGTTCAAGACATTTAAGAAAACTTGAATTCAAGTTTTATACATTATCCAAGTTTTTATTAATTATATGCTCAAGTTTAGGAAGGAGATACAATCAAAGGAAGGAGATACAATCAACAAAATGACAACGGAGGAAAAATTGCAGTATGTCTTGCACTGTTGTGTACAGTACTTGTATGAAGGAGACAAAGGTCGAAAAGAAAGTCAGTATATGGACATGAAAAATGGTCCATTTTTTATCCTTTGTCTTTCACATTCCATAAAATATGAATTTCTTCCATTGAATCAATTACTAAGCATCAAGCATACTGTGAAACTATTCATACCCGAAGTGACATCACATGTGGACACTTAAAATTTCGAAGGATTTATTGGATAATCTTAAATCCCGTTCATTTTCTCAAATATATTCTCTCAAAACATTTAGTTTTCCACACTGTATACCACACTTCCTCGTGATAAACTAAAATCACGAATCAAAAGTATCATTCAAAAAGCCTTTGCCGATTCCAAAAAGTTGCTGTATTAGGCTATAAATCCACATTTTTTTTTTTCAAAAACCAATTCAAAAGGAAAAGTATGTTACGATGAGAAATAGGTGTGCAATATGCTTGATTTTCTAATTGATAATATCTTTGTCACATTTGGAGGTGCTATAAATCAACAGCAAGTTGGCATACCAATGGGCATTAATTGTGCACCTCTATTTGCAAACTTGTTTATATATTCTTACGAGATTGAATTTCTTCAGAGACTCGTAAAAGATCATAAAATAAAAGATGCTAGATAATTCAACATCACTTACAGATATATTGATGATGTTTTTTGCATCAATAATGCATCTTTTGCTAAATGGATCCCACTAATATATGCACCAGAACTAGAGACAAAGCGAACGACAGAAACCACCAGATCTGCATCTTATTTGGACTTACAACTCGAATTTGACGATAATGGTCATATCAGTACTAAAATTTATGACAAAAGGGCGATTTTAATTTCAAAATTATCAATTTTCCTAACATGGACAGTAATAATATTCCAGTTTCTCCTGTTTACGGAGTGAATGTTTCAAAGCAGATTCGTTATGCGAGAGCTAGCACAAATTATACAGGCTTTCTTATTAGACATAGTTATCTCCTTGACTGCCTTATTAATCAAGGCTTCAAAAAATTCCGTCTCATACGATCATTAAAAATTTCTTTAATAGATATCACCCCCTTGTGGAAAAAATTTGAAGTTTCGGCCCGAACTCCGATTCAAGATTCTTTGTTCACTTAATACTTACAGATGATCGTTTTTTTTACTGTCTACGACCTTTCAATGCCAATTGCTGTTGAGTTGCTGCCAGATACTACCGCAATGAAAAGAGAGGTTTGGCAAGCCATTAAACCGGTTTAACCCACTATTTCTTTTGAAATGCTTGTACAAAGTTAGAACCATTGTGGTCGACAATTTTGCCGGTGGTTTCTACCTTATTTGTCTTTATGTCTCATGGACTTCGGCTCTTGACCACTCTGTTCGGTAATTTCGCTATTACCCCAAATTAGTTCTGCGACAATCGACCTGCTTTTGCATTTCTGAGTGCCAACCATGTTGCTTTCCCCCACCATATTTTATAAATGCACGTTTCTCACACATGTATTTGTTTACCTACTACATTTGACAAAGATTCTTGAGGGGAATCCTTTCTCTGATTGGCCAGTTTCCATCCAAGTTGCATTAATGTTTCAAGAAAAATAGGATGAGGTTCTATTCTATCCAAGTCTATTCAAGTTTTTTTAAGTTAGTATACACAATGCAAAAACTTGAATTAAACATAAACTTGAAGCAAGTTTCGGATGAAAAACTTTGAGCGTGTATACGTGCTTAACATTTAAAAAGAGATGATTATAAAAAAGTTATCAGACACGTTCATAATAGTCGCATCGCGTGTCGTTTTAGACGATTTTTAAGTTTTATTTTGAAAAAAAAAAAAACAAACAAGCAAAATAAACACAAAAAGTTTTACCTTAAAAAATTTTTGTCTCAATAGGCTTTCGTACGAAAGGGCTATTTCGCAAAAAACAAAAATAGAAACACAAAAGGGTTATTTCGGGGGTTAAAGAATCCAGAGAATCAAAAGAAACACAAAGGAGACCGTCTTCTACTTAAATAAGAGGCTGCAAAACCAAGGTGATCTTAAACATTCTTTTTGCTAACAACTGAAAGCTGGGACTAATATAACTAATAATGTTATATTAGTCCCAGCTGAAGTTAGAAAATATCGCATACATCTGAGTGACATTAAGATTTTCCATTTTTAATAAACGAGTTTTGTGGTTTTTTTTTACCCCCCCCCCACACAATTCAGTTAGAATTTCGGAAATATTGTCGTTTGCTACGTAAGTACGCCCATCTATCAACTCTCTTCACAGCAAAATCCTTCAGAAACAAAGTTTGAATTTCATTGTAGAACTAACTATATTGACGAATCTGTTAAGCTTTATGAGTTTTTATACCCCCGATTTGAAAAAGCGGCGGATATATAGTGATGCATGGCCGTGCCCGTCCGTCCGTTCGTTCGTCTGTCCGTCACACATTTTGGTCACAGTTTACTCAGCTTGTATATGTCAGAATGATTTCATATTTAGTCAGAAGCTTGATCATGTTGAGTTGTAATGTGTAAGCTATTTTCGGGTCTGTCGTGTTTCTACTTCCTGTTTGCCGATATGTTGCAGTTTTACTATAACACACTATGGATGAGAAATTTTGGCCAGTTTTCTCAGCTTAAATATGTTGGAATGATTTCATATTTGGTCAGAAACTTGATTATGATGAGTTGTAACGTGTAAGCTATTTTTGGGTCTGCCATGGTGATACGTCCTGTTTGCTGATATGTTAAAGTTTTACTATAACACACTATGGATGAGAAATTTTCGTCAGTTTCCTCAGCTTGTTTATGTTGGAATGATTTAATATTCGGTCAGAAGCTTGATTATGATGAGTTGTAACGTGGAAGCTATTTTCGGGTCTGTCGTGTTGCTACTTCCTGTTTGCCGAAATGTTGAATATTTACTATAACACACGATGGATGAGAAATTTTGGTCACAGTTTTCTCAGCTTGTATGTGTTGGAATGATTTCATATTTGGTCAGAAGCTTTATTATAATGAGTTGTAACGTGTAAGCTATTTTCGGGTCTGCGGTGTTGCTACTTCCTGTTTGCCGATATGTTGAAGTTTTATTATAACACACTATGGATGAGAAATTTTGGTCACAGTTTCTTCAGCTTGTATATGTTGGAATGATTTCATATTTGGTCAAAAGTTTGATTATGACGAGTTGTAATGTGTAAGGTATTTTGAGGTCTGCCGTATTACCACTTCTTGTTTGCCTATATGTTGAGAAGGTTTACTATAACCCTTTATGGGTGAGAATTTTTCATCATAATTTATTTGGCTTCTATAAGTGGGAATAATTTCAGATTTCGACTTGAGCTTTGTAATAATGAGTTGTAATGTGTAAGCCATTTACAGGTCTATTGTGCATGCACTTCCTGTTTGCTGATACTTTGATGTTTAACTATAACTAAACGAATGCTGTATTACCACTTCCTGTTTTCTTGGCTTGTATGAGTAGGGGAGATTTCAAATTTGGTCTTGACAACTGTTTTAAGAATTGTATTACACTTTCGAAGCGGGGGTATTCATTTGTGGCCCAGCGGACCATAGTACTTCTAGTTTTAAAATGGTATCGGTGCAAACAACCAGACACATTGTTGAAGCAGTCTACACGTTTTTTTTTTTTAATTTTGATCGAGAACTGCATACATTCTTCATAGATGCGCAAATATATTAAAGATGGAGAATTTAAAAGATTTTTTTACTTCATGCCGCAACAATTCTTTCGTTTCAAAATAATTCTGAATATACCTTTCAATTCATAAATTTGCATTATACTTTGGAATCCACGTAACAACCAAACTTTAAAAATCTGTTGAGATTTTAAAATGTTTGATTCTAATGTCTGTTACTTTCCTGAAACTATAGAAGGCCATGGTTATATTTTTGAAATTCCACCATGTGTTGTTATTGTTTTTTTTTTGTCTCAACAAACATGAACGTCATTCAAACAGGACGCATGGAAGTCCCCAAAAACAGAGAGATATAAATTACGTCCGTGGCAAGAAGTGAACAGATCGGAAGAGATTTCAAGCGATCACCGGCACTTGGATACAGGCCACGAAACTTCTGCATTTAAGTATCCCTGCATGGCCTATTTGAACCACAATACTTGACAGTATACAACTTGTCCGTGGATGAGATAGTTGGGTCAATGCCAAGTCTTTGCTCTCTTGTAATCTCCATTTGCCTTAAACTCTTATTTTATACATGCTCTTTCTGTCATTCAATACATCAATAGGTCATTTGAGTAAAAATAAAAGGGCAGTGAAAATAAACATTAACTTGCCACAAATCAAATGGGAATATATCAGACAACTTTAACTAAACACAGACAGGTCAACTTCCAATAATTGGTCTGGCATGTTCATCAGCAGTGAACTGTCTGGCTCACTGAAAGCATGCGTGGTCCATTCTAATTTGCATATAAAAAGGAACAAGGTCAAAACCGAGAGATGTAATATAAAACGCAGAAAAATCGGTTGTTTTGGTCGTGTAAGAATGACATTTTGATTCAGTGCAATTAATATTTTAAATGGATAATTCAGACGGTTCATCATCTCCCGAGGGAGGGGATCACTATGATCATCAAAGACCAAGGTCAGTAGCATGGTGTTTAATTCATTAGTCGACATCGGTGTATTCGATTTATACAGTTCATATTAATTTACATAAAATCGCAGATATGTTTCAAAAATTATTTTTATTTTAGATTGAAGTTACATTAATAGTCATACCACTTGTATAATAAAATTATATTTTCCAACTCAAAATCAATCTTTCTTCTACATCCGTATTGCATATCTAAAATTTCCCACTTGAAATGGTACTTTTATTGCCAGTCATTTGTAAAGAATTATCAGTGATTTGTAAAGACACACTTTCACTAGTTTTTAATTACCAGTGTCGAGTCCAGTAATACTCAGAATGGTGTGGACGTTTCTTGGAAATACAGAAGGGATCGAAAAAGAAAATGCTTTAGACCATTTAAAAGTGCAGATAGAGTTGACCCAAACTTCAAGGGAGCAACAATTTCATTGATGACACATGTAAAGGGCGACGACTCCTACCTTTTCATCAGCGCACATTTCAGGTATTGCATTAGTGTCTAATTCAAATCTCGTCGAATATTGGCGACCGAAAGCAGCAGTTGGTGGTATGGTAATGGATTGTGTAAACATCTACGTTCTTTCACATTTTTTTTTCGCATCATACTCAAGTTTCCTTACGTGTCTTTATGCATATAAAACCAAATTAAGCCTGTTGGTTTGAAGCCAATGTCATAATAATGAATAAAATATATTATTCCAGATCACAAGTCTAGAAAAGCAGTGCTGATTTTGAGGACACTACTAAAATAATTAATTACAAGATCAAACTCGCAGTGAATGAATATATTAAAAAAATACTTGTATTTCCGAATGATGACCTAAGAATTCAAAGCAAAATTAAATAGATTCTTGTTGATGTTCATGAGTATCTTCATTTAATAGGACACATCAATCATTTACGGATCTAACAATTTGAAAAAAGGGGGCTTCAATAGGGTCCAGAAAAAAAGTTCCAAGCGCCATTGCCACTTTTTGTCAAATCTTGCCTCAATTCTGAAAATAACAGCCTCATCTTGATCCTCTAATGATTTATATCTGAACAATGACACAGTCTATACTGATTTAATATCAATTCATCCATTTATTGTCTAGTGGCCTAAATTGGAAACTAAGTCATTTGCATACTAGCACTATTTTTATACCCTCCGCTTTAGCGGTGGTATATAGTGATCATGATTTAATCCGTTCGTTATTCTGTCCGCCATAGGGTACATACTTTGTGGCGACAACTCCTCCTAGACCACTTGGTGAAATTCAATGAAACTTTCGCAGAATGTTCAGTATAATTGTACACCAGCTATTTAAAAATTTGATTTGACTTGATATTTTTTAGCTCACCTGACCCAAAGGGTCAGTGTGAGCTATTGCCATCTTAGCGTCCGTCGTCCGTCCGTTAAACTTTTCACATTTTCATCTTCTTATCTGAAACCACTTAAGCAAATTCAACCAAACTTTACAGGAATGATGTATTGAAGGTCTTTTACAAAGATTGCTCATTTCTTCCCGATCCGACAAAAACATGGCCGCCAGCGCGGAACTTAGGTTTAATATTGGACCCTATGGGAAAATTCACATTTTCATCTTCTGCTCTGAAACCACTGAGGCAAATTCAACCAAACGTCACAGGAATGATGTACTAAAGGTCATTAACAATTATTGCTCGTTTCGTTCCGATCCAACAAAAACATGGCCGCAAGCACGGAACATGGTTTAACATTGGACCCTATGGGAAGATCACATTTTCATCTTCTGCTCTGAAACGGCGGAAGCAGATTCAACCAAACTTTACAGGAATAATGTACTAAAGGTCTTTAACAAAGATTGCTAATTTCTTTCAGATCCAATAAAAAACATGGCCGCAAGCGCAGAACTTAGGTTTAACATTGGACCTTATGGGAAAAATCACATTTTCATCTTCTGCTCTGAAACAGATGAAGCAAATTCAACCAAACTTTACAGGAATGGTGTAATAAAGATCCTTAACACAGATTGCTCATTTCCTTCCGATCCGACAAAAAACATGGCCGCCAGAACGTGGAAAGTAGTTTAACATTGGACCTTGTGGGAAAATCACATTTTCATCTTTTCCTCTGAAACCACTTAAGCAAATTCAACCAAACTTTACAGGATTGATGTAAGTTTACAGGATTGATGTATGGAAGGTACTCTAGAGAGATTGCTCATTCTCTGCCGATCTGATAAAAAACATGGCAGCTAGTGCAGAACATAGTTTTAACATTGGAGCCCCGCCTGGTATGAGAAAAACATCCTTTTGATCATCTTCTCTGAAACTATTCAAGCCAATTTAACTAAATGTATAGAAGGTCCTTTGAAAAATTACTCATTTCAAAAGAATCAGAATAAAACGGGTGCTGATGGAGAACATAGCTAAACATTAGACCCCATTGGTTTTTGGACATGCATGGCATAAAAGCATTTTGTCAGGTGAGCGACACAGGCTCAGCCTCTAGTTGTGTTTTTTTTACATCTGGAATCAAATGGGGGGAGGGTATGTTTTTGTGACCTATGCTCTCAGTCATTATATTTTTTTTGTGATGACTGTGTGGTTTTAAGCTGTCAGATCTGTACAGAACCAGTAAGCTTTTAAACATCAATTTGCGTCTGTCGTAAAATCTTGATCATAATAGTTCTCTGGCGTATGATTTTTATGTTTGTACCTTATCCAAAATGGCGACCGGCGGGGAACAGTCGTTTAACACATGGTCCAGTGGGAAATGCATTCAAAAGTCTTAGCTAAAACCGCTTTAACAATTTAAGCTTAATTTGATAATACTAGACTTTTAGTGGTCCACTTTACAGTTTGGGATTTTGATGTTTATCATCCAAAGTTGCCACCAGTGAGGGTCATAGTTTGAAAGATCCATTTTGGAAATGCATTCAGTTTTAATCAAATTTGGTCATAATAGTCATTAAGGAGGCACTTCAACGTTTGTGATTTTTGTGTTTGTTCTTAATCAGTCACAACAGACTAAAAATTCCGTGGCTGCACAATCCCTGATGTTTGCGATTATTCATTTTCAGCAACTTGAATTACATTTTGCATAAACGAAACAGTGGAAGTGGATCTCTGTATGGGATGTATGGTTCTTACAGCGGATCTGATGACGACTATCCACCAGAGCCCGTGGATTACTACTTGCCTTATACATGTAAGCTTAAATGTTATAATTTGTATCACCTAATCGTGCCCTTTTCAGTTAAATTACTGATTTTGATATTCGAAGTTTCACAACATTACATAAAGTCGTTCTGTAATCATCAGTAGACCTAAAACTGAAACTTTCAAAGGTTCAAGTGTAAAGCTTTATCATCTTTTAAAACTCTTGTCATGTAAAACCCAATTCCCGACAGACTCAGTTGGAATAGACGAGATCATTATCGTAGTAGAAACAATGTATCCATCAGTAGTAATGTAATAAACAATATTTATTTTATTACAGTGATAACTGCTTAATTGGGAGTCGCATCCATTGTTTCTAATATAATAATGATCTCACTGATTCACACTTGGACGATAGTGTTTGATTTACTCAAAGATCCTTTCAGTTTTTAGTTCTGCTGTTAAAGACTAAATTGTCTTTGGCTTGTTTTCAATGTTTGTAATTTCGCCATTCATTATCTTCGAAACTTAATGGACCATATTATTTGACTCTCTCATGGTAACAAATCAAACTCATGTATTATATTTTTATTTTTCAGCAAAAACATGTGCATCATGTGCTACAAGACGTACTCCGCTATGGAGAGATGCAGATGATGGGACTCCATTATGCAATGCCTGTGGTATAAGGTGATTATTTATTTGAGCTTCTATGTCGCATCAGTTTCAGTGTCGGTCGTCGGATTTGCTATATACAATTTTGTTGGCAATGATGTTTTCTGTGAAACTATCATTTCTCTATTATTACAGTCCGTATGCCATTTTTAGCTCACCTGGCTATGCCAGGGTGAGCTTTTGCCATCCTTTGGAGTCCGGTGCCCGTCGTCCGTCCGTTCGGCGTAAACTTTTTATTCAAAGATCTTCTCCTCTGAAACCATTGGGCCAGTTGGAACCAAATTTGGTCACAATGGTCCTTGGCTGGTCCATAAAAAAATGTATCCGGCAGGTCTGTACCTCGTCCAAGATGGCCGCCAGTGGGGAACATAGTTTTAACATTGGACCCTATGGGAAAGACATTCGGAGATCTTCTTCCCAGAAACTACCCTTCCAATTAGAACCAAACTTAGTCACAATGGTCCTTAAGATGGTTCCTTCCAAAAAAGGTATCCGACAGATCGGTACCTGATCCAAGATGGCCGCCAGCTGAGAACATAGTTTTAACATTGGACCATATGGAAATGACATTCAAAGATCTTTTTCTCAGAAACTACTAGTCCAATTAGAATAAACTTAGTCACAATGGTCCTTGGATGATTCCTTCCAAAAAGTTATCCGACAGGTCCGTACCTCATCCAAGATGGCCGCCAGCGGGGAACATAGTTTTAACATTGGACTCTGTGGGAAAAGACATTCAAAGATTTTCTTCTCAGAAACTACTGGACCAATAAGAACCAAACTTAGTCACAATGGTCCTTGGATGGTTCCTTCCAAAAAAGATATCCGACAGATCCGTACCTCATCCAAGATGGCCGCCAGCGGGGAACATAGTTTTAACATAGGACACTATGGAAAAGACATTCAAAGATCTTTTTCTCAGAAAGTACTGGTCCAATTAGAACCAAACTAAGTCACAATGGTCCTTAGATGGTTCCTTCCAAAAAAAGATATCCGACAGATCCATACCTCATCCAAGATGGCCGCCAGCGGGGAACATAGTTTTAACATTGGACCCTGTGGGAAAAAACATTCAAAGATTTTCTTCCCAGAAACTACCAGTCCAATTAGAACCAAACTTATTCACAATGGTTCTTAGATGGTTCCTTCCAAAAAAGATATCCGACAGATCAATACCTCATCCAAGATGGCCGCCAGCGGGGAACATAGTTTTAACATTGGACCCTATGGAAAATACATTCAAAGAATTTCTTCTCAGAAGCTACCAGTCCAATTTACACCAAACTTAGCGATAATGGTTCTTAGATGGTCCCATTCAAAAAAAGGTACCTCATCCAAAATGGCTGTCAGCGGGGAACATAGTTTGAACATTGGATCCTTTGAATTTGAACAGGAACCCATATCCAAATTTTTATTTGAATTGCGGTCTGATATGGGTTGTAATGGATGGAGCTCTCGGTTGCTAAGGAAACCAGATCAGAAAACAAAAATTTTAGGAAAAAAAAGTATTCTGCTAGACATTAAACTAGATTACAAGGGGAACCCCTGCCCAAATTTTTTTTGTAAAAGGGGGACTGAATGTTTAAATATAAGGGGAACCCCTGTTTTTGAATGGTGTTCTGTTATGGGTTGTAATGGATGGTGGAGCTTTCGGTTGCCATGGAAACTAAACAAGAAAACTTAAATTTTAGAAAAAAAAGTATTCTGCTAAATTTTATGTTTTGTTTTTAGAAATGTGTAAACACTAGTTATAAGGAGAACCCCTGCCCAGATTGTTTTTGAAATGGGCTTGTAATGTTTTGATTTTGGCATTAATTATTACCTAAATTATTAGGGAAACTCCTGCCCAAATTATTTTTGAAAGGTGGTCTGAAATGGGTTGAAATTGATAACACATTCAAATACATTTAAAGATCTTTTCTGAAACAACTTGTCCAATTTGAAAACAATGGTACATTGATAGTACCTTCCAATAAAGGTATCTGGGAGGACCACACCTCATCCAGTATGGCTGCCAGAATTAAAATAGTTTATATTGGATGCCATTAAAAGAAGTAGGTCTCTGAAACCACTAATCCCATTAGAAATAAACTTGATCACAAAAGTTTTCAGGTGGCCCCTTTTAAATTTGTATTTGGCATGTCTTAAATTCATCCAATTCCAGGTGTCCTCCAACAGGGAACATAGTTTAAGATTGGACCCTATTGGAAATGACTTTTGTGTCAGCCATGGTCCAGGTGAGCGATACAGGCTCTTGAGAGCCTCTCGTTGGATATTGTGCTAACATTCAACCTAACTATGATTACAGAAGGATTATTTTTTTAGACTGTAAAGGGGCAGGGGTTTCATTTACGGACTAACAATCTTTGATGTATCCCACAAAATCGTAATTATCAGTAAATAAACTATAAGAGCCATGAAACAAATAACGGCAAACAGTGCTTTTTCCCTCTTACAGTTACCTTCATGTCGTAGATAAACTGATAATATAGTGTTGATAGAAGTCTTCCTACTTGTAAAGATTTTGCATCATAATTGTCTTTTGAAAGGGTAAATGATTATACATTCTCAAAAAAAAATGGTTTTGGTTCTCGGTGTCATTCAAAGGTGCCGTTTTCCAAACACTCTAAAAGGCTACAAGGAACATAAAAGTCTATTTACAGCGATGTTGGGCTGTTAATATGTCAGAAAACATACACATGTGGCCTATGTTAATTTTATTCCTAGCCAATGCACCACCTTACATGATTTCCAACAACATTTGAGCATATTTTGAAAATGACCCAACATAGGAACAAAATGCATGGCTAAATGACCCTACTTCTACAGAACAGAAAGCACCAAATTTTCCAGGAACAGTGAACAACTGATCACAACTTTTAACAATCAGATGGAAATACCAAAAACACATTAACAGAAAAGGTCTTGCCGGCGGATTCTCGATGTGAGTTAACTGACAATAGTTTTATGAGGGTGTCCGCGAAGAAATCAGGCAGATTCTATTTTGTGGGTCTCGGTGGGGTATATGCGGGAAGCGGGATTGGCCTTTTTAAGCTAGCGGGAAACGGGATCGTGGGGAAAAAGTGCACGTACCTTCTCGATCTCGCTTGAGGGGGTAAGTATTGTTCACCTCTTGTTGAAGACATCAACAAGATGTAGACAGGAATAAAAGCCCTGTCCTTGATAAACTGGAGTTTTCTATGTATCGTGTCCGTTTTTGTTACATTCACTCCATATCCTTCAATATTTTTCTACGTGAAAACGGGATAGGATTCCGGTGTGAAGCGGGAAATGTCTAAAATGTGGTCCGTGAAACAGGAAAATGGAGTCTTTGTAAGAGTCTTAGTAAAATATTTTCCCGCTCGTGAAACGAGAAGGTGTAGAAAAATTGACGGGATTTCGGGAAAGAAACCCCCCATTGAGTGTTTTTCATTTTCGGAATATATACAAGATGGCTGTCAGCTGGAAAAATACTCGAGGAGTTTTAAATTGGACAATATGGGAAAAAACCTAGCCACAATAGTCTGAGGTAAACCCATGCATAAAACAAGAGATGTTTTCAGGTTCACACTTTATCCTGAATAGCTACCAGTAAGGAACATAATTATCACCCCGCTTAGCGAAAGCGGGGGGATTATGTAATGCAGTCCGTCCGTATGTACGTACGTACGTATGTGTGTAGTGCTCCCCGATAGCTCTGGAACAAGAGGTAGAAATTTGAAACTTGGCACTATACTAGAGTATGGTCTGCACTAGCGCGCTAGGGGTTCGGAGTTACTGTCAAACGCCCTAGGGGCAAATTATGGGCGAAAACGAATTTTCGCGATATCCAAAAATCGAAGAAATCTCAAAGGCTATTTGGGCTAGAAAGTTGAAACCCGGGAATCGACTCCCATATTATGCGGCAACTTCACAGAGGGCGTCGGAATTTTCGTATGACCCCAAGGGCATGGCATCTAGGGGGTCCAAAAAAAAAAAAACGATTCAGCTAGAACTCCTCCTACACCTAGAAAACTGGTTTTAAGGGTATAAGTAACACTATAAAAGTTGTCTGTGCCGAAAGTTTCGGAATTTGAAATTTGCACTTTTTTCAAATTGTATTTCGAGTTATCCAGTAATATGCGAAATCTTCTGAAGTATTGATGTTTGGAGGCTGAAACTTTCTATATGAGTTCCATTATGTTTATCTAATTTGCGAATGGTAGCGGACATTTGGTATGATCCCTGGGGGCATGTCCTTAAGGGACCAAAAAACTTAAAACAATAAGTACTCGGCATATCATTGGAACTTTATGTATAATTTTCATTTTGTGGTTTACATTTTCATGGGGAATTACTTGAATTGCTTTTGGAATCCAAGATAAGAATTTATAATTTTGGCTTCAGTGCCAAATTTGGTAAATTTCCTGAAAATGAACCTGAAAATGTCGAAGACCAATAATTTTTGAAATTCTAACATGAAATCATATAAGCAACTCTCTAATGTCATAAGCTAGTATGAACACTTAAATTCAAAACATATGATTCTTTTATTGGTAAATTTCCTGAAACTCTCAAAAACCCCATTACTTTTTGGAATTTTACCTAGCAACCGTACCTTTTTGGTGCCTTATTTTATCAGTGATCATTTTCAATAGTCAAATTGCAAAAAAACTTTGATTCTGATTTTAGTAAATTTCCTGAAAGTCTTAAAGACCTGTTATTTTTGGAATTCTACCTAGCAACCATATCTTTTTGTTGCCTTATTTTATCAGTGATCATTTTCAATAGTCAAATTGCAAAAAACTTTGATTCTAATTTTGGTAAATTTCCTGAAAGTCTTAAAAATTTTGAACCACAAATGATGAATTTTTTTTTTAAAATGTATACTTACCTTCTTTAACATATCTCAGGAAACTATAGCAAAAAACCGGAAGCAATTAGCTCTATTAGTTAAAAAGTTATGACATTTTACATATTGCTATAAAAATACAATTTTTACGCAATATTTTGGAAAATGGGCAATTTTGAATCGCAGTTATCTCGAAAATGAAATCATGAAGGTATATTTTTCTTTGCAAATTTGGAAAGAGCATGTTCAAATTGACTTAATTTCAAAATTTTTATGAAAAAATCAGTTCAGGATCTTTACTGTATCGTATCCCCTTAATGTAGATTGTAGTGTAATGCATGTGACAGGGGGAAATCTATCTCCGTTTTTGATTTCGATCTTTTTGAACGATTTGGAAATTTTTTAGATGAATCCAATTGTTCCCATCTTAATTTTGTAAAACGATATATGTGAACAAGAATTAGATATCCTATTAAAAATTTTTGTCATCTTATACGCGGATGACACAATACTTTAAGCGGAAACAAAAGAAGGAATGCAGAACGCTAGATTTATTTCAGGTGTATTGTAATAAATGGAAACTTCAAGTAAATGTCAATAAAACAAAGTTAATGATATTCTGTAAGTGAAAAGTCTAATATTCAGTTTGAGTTCAGACTTCATAATACTATTAACGAAATTGTTGACAACTTTTCGTATTTGGGACTCTAATTCAAATACAATGGGAATTTTAATGAAGCTAAAAAGAAGCTTATTTCTCAAGCACAAAAATCTTTATTGAGTATCAAGTACATACGAAATCAGAACATACCTGTTGACGTTCAGCTAAAACTTTTTGATGCTATGGTCGAACCTATTCTACTTTATGGGTCAGAAATTTGGGGCTATGAGAATACGCTTGAGATTGAACGAGTAAATTTAAACTTTTGTAAGAGAATAATGAGGGTTAAACCCTGTTGACACTATCAAAGTTTTTATCAAAAGTTGGTCAAAGAAAACTTGGACGAAGTTTTCTTGGTCAAAGTTGTCTGTTGACACTATCTAAGTTTTTTCGGTTACTTGTCAAAGAAAAGGCGGGAAATTGTGTTTACAAGTAAACAAATGACACCAATTTTTCAAGAAGATTAGATATATTGCACTTTTACTTTGGCATTTATAGATGCATAAAAATGCTGTATAGGAATTATCAGGTTGAAGAATAAAATTGTAGAATAAGAATAGGATTACAGAACTAGTTCGGTAAGAAAAAGTAAATGTATATATCTTGACCAGTTTTGTTGAACAATATAAAGCCCAAGCAGAGACCACAAGTCATTTCAGAATAAATCGTGACAATCATCTATAAAAATTTTCTGTAAATTTGCTTTATATTGTCATTTTATTTTTTACCATCTTAGCCATGTGCTTTTGTTTTGTAAGCAAAAGTTGCATCATCTCAAATCTACTTTTTGATTGGTTTATTCCAATCAAAGTCCATCAAAGTTTGAAGAAAAATAGGATGGGTTTCTATTCCATCAAAGTCCTTCAAAGTTTTTGATCAAAGTTTTCTTTGACCGTTGACACTATCAAAAAA
>MJUU01064809.1:123867-135650 GCA_002080025.1 Modiolus philippinarum
TTTTTTTTCTTTTTCTTACTTTTAGTACATCTTAAATGGTTTCTAGTGACCATCTACATCTAAATGAAATTACATACACTTGCTTTACACAATTCTTTGATAGACTAGTTAGTGATCAATATGTGAAAAGTGTACTGTTTAACATCATATAGTTGTGGCTATAGCTATCATGCAACAGAAGGTCAGAATGTGAAAAAGTTGTTGTTAAAGGCAAGCAATTTACAAAACTTAGTTTATGCAAGGCAATTTGTTGGACTGAATGATAAGACACTATTATTATTAGTTCAATAATGACCTTTTAAGTCTAGAGGTTGAATATCAGCTGTTATGCAGGTTCAAATGCACACATTTTAAACAATATTGAAATGCCGGAAAGGAAAAATAAAAAAAAAATTTCTCTCGCTCTTAAATTCAAGAATATTTGAAGCGAAAAATTTAAAATTAAAAAAAAAAATTTCGCTCGCTCGCCCCAAATTTTTTGGCCAAAATCTCAAAGAACAACTAATTAATTTGGTGTGGCCTAAATCCTGCAATTTGATTGGTTACCTTGACAGGGGATATGAGACCATATCCCCTTGGTAGCAAATTCACAATTTTCAAACGCTTTTAATAGAAAAATTATAGCACTCCTAGCAGAATATAAAGGTTATTCGGGCTTCACAGGGGATACGGGTTCATATTCCTTGTCTGTGCCCTATATCCCCTGAGCCGTCAGGCGAAGGGGATAAAAAACACAGAAGGGAATATTATATGTTATTCGGGAATCTTCACAGGGGATACGGGTTCATATTCCCTGTCTGTGTTTTATATCCCCTGAGCCGTCAGGCGAAGGGGATATAGGGCACAGACAGGGAATATGAACCCGTATCCCCTGTGAAGCCCGAATAACTATTATATTCTGCTAGAAGTGCTATAATTTTTCTTTTAAAAGCATTTAAAAATTGTAATTTTGCTACCACGGGGATACGGTCTCATATCCCCTGTCAAGGTAACCAATCAAATTGCAGAATTTACCTGGATATTTCACTTCTGCAGAATATAAACCCGTATCCCCTGTGAAGATTCCCGAATAACATATATTCTGTGTATGTACATGTAATACATTCTTGAAAAATGCATAAAATAATTTAGCAAAATTATAAACATTCATAGAAACATGTGATATGCATTTCTATTTTTAGTGACATGCGATATAACTTTTTGATATACTGTTTTCTTGTCAATTTCTAAATATACCGTGGGTCATGTGATCAGTTCTCAACTAATCAAATTTCTCAAACGATATCAAATTAATAATATTGAAATATATCTCTGAGTGCGTTGTTTTGATCTGGATTGCTGCTAGACTTGTAGAGCTGCAATATGCTTATAGCCCCTGTCTTTGCAGCTCTGCAAGACTATCAATCCAGACAATACCCCCAACACGTACTCGGGGATTTGTTGTTTCCAACATTTGTATAAAATTAGACTGGCCAATATACTGTCGAAAATATGTTCTTAGTTAACCTTTGTTATCCCCTCGCCCAACGAAGTTGGGGAGGGGATATAGCGTTTTACCCGTTCGTCCGTTCGTCCTTCCGTCCGTCCGTTCAAACTTAAGACCATAAATCTTTTGAATAACAAGTCGTAGATGGACAATGTTTTGTCCATGGATGCATCTTGAGGAGTACTTGAGGTTGATATATGGAATAGGTGGATTTGACCCACATTTCATGCATGAGTGACTTAGGTTAAAGTTTTTGTAAGAGTCCAGATCTGGAATACTACAACTCGTAGAGGAATAATATTTTGTATGTAGATGCGTCTTGGAAAGTAACGAAGCTCCAAGTAAAAATTAGGTCACTTTGACCTACATTTCATGCATGAGTGACTTAGGTTAAAGTTTATGTTACAGCTTGGATTTTAGATACTACAACTTTCAGAAGATTAATCTTTCATCAGTAGATGCATATATGCTTTAGGTATGAGGCTCCTGATTGAAATAAGGTCACAACATTTCTTGCACGACTGGCTCAGATTTAAGTAACAAGCCAGATCTTGAATGGTACAACTTCCTTGAGTGCTTACTAAACAAACATTCAATAAACGGGCGAGGGGATTAGCTGTCGTTTCCGACTGCCCCTTCTCTTGTTAGTATATTATTGTGGCGAGATCTTGCATGTTTATTGTATTTTCATTGTAGTCTTCTTTCTTTGTTAAACTGTCAAAAATGTTCATTCCGTCATATGATTGTAATCATTATATTGTCCTCATGTTACACTATATGTGTCTGAGCGTTAATTAATAAATCTTGTCAAATCTTGTCAAAATCTTAGCTTTTTCATGAATTCTTCAGTGTGCCATAGTTTTGATTTACGGTATGTTGTATATTGCTTAGGTATAAGAAATATCGTATGAGATGTGGGCACTGCTGGCACATTCCAAAGAAGGATGTAAAAACTTATCCAAACTGTCCCCTGTGTGGATCTATCCTGAGAATAACCGTTGGTCGTCGGTCACCATGGTGATGGTACAGTTTTATGGCATGAGAGAATAACTACAAATGAGTGATGTGAGATAGAACAGAAAGGCAGCATGTATTTTACAAGATTTTTTGTGGATACTCATAACTTTAGTGTGTAACATAATGTATTCTTACATACCCAAGTTTCTTATTTTTCAGTATCATTGAAAATTGCCAGGCTTTTTTACGCCATTATTTTTTATTGATCATATTCCAATTTTAAAATGATCTTAAATGAAAGCTTTATTTTATTGTTTTGTTATATTGTTTACACATAAATATCTTTGAATGTATTTACCTATAACATCATCTAAATACATTTAAAAAAAATTGTCGTTCAAAGAAAGTTTTTACATAGAGAAAATGAGCTTTATTCTTGGAAGTTGAGACCTGAACCTACAGAAAAAGGGTTAAAAAGGACTATGCTTTTATTTAATAAGTACATGCCATATATTTTATAAGTCATGCAATATCATTAGTAAGTTCATTGTTTATTATTATTTCACAGTGTAAATTACTCATATATGTATGAGTTCTCTACAAAATAAGAGACATTCTAACTTTTGTAATATTCTCTCATGCTCAAATGAAAAGAGTTAGATATAACTCTTTGATACTATGAAGTGGAAAAAGGTATTGTCCATTTTCATGCAATTACTATTATTATTTTGATAAAATTATTTGTAAGACTATATGAGACTGTATAACCTAGTTGTAAATTGTCCTCTACCCACCTAATGTCCCAACCAAAAATTACCTTCCTAATATTTTGTTTTTCAACTACTCTTTGTTTGTCCCTAAACTTTTTCTGAATCCATAGTTTTTTTTAAACCAAATAGGCCTATTGGAACAACACTTTGTCTTTATGTCTTTATTTAAAATTTAGCTTGGTAGATCTTCATTATTACCAAGATTGCCACTGTAGCAGGTCACAGTTTAACACTTGACCCAATAATAAAAACAGGACCAAATGGAACCAAAGTTCTCACATGTATCTGAAATGTTGACACCTAAAATGGATACTTTAAATTAAAACAAAAGTTTAATATTTTGGCCCTACCCGGCTCTTAATTTCTAAAATTTCAAAATTTAAGGGATGAAAAGAATAACAGAATATTCATTACATTTTGTAGTATTGGATTCTTGTTTATGATAATGCAAAAATAATTAAACATTGTGACTAAAAAAATCTTCAAACACTAAACAAACAACTAAATAAGGGAAGAGAAAGTATTGACATGTAATTCATACTGTAAATTAAATCATTCCATTTGACAAAACAAACTGCATTTGTAGTAAGTTTTCAAGTTATTTGATTTTACAATATTATGAAATTGTATTACTTGTATGTCAGAGGCTTGGAAAATCATACAACTACTAGACAAATGAAGATATTTTTATGCCTCCGAGAATCGAAGATTTCAAGGGGAGCATATAGTTTTTGGTGTTTCTGTTTGTCCGCAAAAAAAACTAACATTGTGTATATGTGATAGAATTATTCCCTGTGGCAATACTTTTGAAATAATGCCAGAATTGACCTTGATCTTGGCATGTGACAGGCTTAAAAAGGTGATAATAAACTTTAATATTGCCTATATCTTTATAAGGTTTTCATAATTTGTTTGCCCATGCTTTGTGACAAGATCTTTCAATGAGTACTGGCGACATTTGGGTGATCTCTATTTTCAAAAAAGATTCCAATGTCTGATATTTAAAAGATCTTTTTCTATATTGAGATGTTTATTTATACAAACAATGGAAGATGTTCATAGACATCGACACAATTTGTAATGAAAAAAATATTTTATATGAGATCATACAGTTTTTTTTCAAGCAAATAGTTTCTCTTTCATGTGACTGATGTGATAGGTTTATTCTTGGCTGCTGTTCGGGGGAAACAAGTGTTTTACAAAACATATCTTATTTTTTTATTTATACATATTTTTTCTATGTTATTTTTTGTTTTGTTTTTGATTTCAGTTTATTTTTAAACACAGGAGTGTTTTGAATATTGGCATTTTTGTTACAAGTTTTTGGGATGTAGTTAATGTATTTAAATTGGAAACATTATTGGAAATAGTCAAACCATGATGTAATGGAAACTTTTTTATACTCCCGTCTCATGGTATATCGTTGTCCTTCATTCAATCGGCTATCAACGGAAGCGTATTAAGGGCATTTGAAAAAAAAATCAATTGTTCGACTTTTAGAATCTCGAAATGTCAACTTTTTAACTTAAAATTTCGACCTTTTCTAACTCAAAATTTCAACTTTCACCTCAAACTTTTGACGTTTCTGATTTAAAAATTTTTGATTTTTTCCAACTCGAAATTTAGACTTTTTCAAACTCCGTATTTTTACTTTAAAGTCAAAATATGACTTTTGAAAATTTGAAATTTAGATTTTTCAAAAGTCAAAATTTCGACTTTTAAAAACTCGAAATTTTGACCTTTTCAAACTAAAAATTTTGATTTTTATAAACTTAAAATTTCGACTTTAAAGTTTAAACTTTCGACTGAGTCAAACATTCGACTTCGAATTCAAAATTTCGATTTCAAAGTCGAAATTTTGAGTTTATTAAGTCAAAATTTCAATTTGAAACTCGAAATATCGGGTTTAAAAAGTCGAAATTTCGAGTGTTCAAAAATTTAAATTTTGACTTTTTTGAAGTCTAAATTTCGAGTTTGAAATTGCCGAACTTTTGACTTTAATGTCAAAATTTTGAGTTTGAAAAAGGCGAAATTTCAAATGTAAAAAGTCTTAATTTTGAGTTTGAAAAAAAAATCAAAATTTTGACTTTAGAGAAGACAATATTTTGAATTCAAAGTCGAATTTTGGAGTTTGAAGTAGAAATATTTGAGTTTTTAAAAGTCAAAATTTTAACTTTGTAAACATTTTTTCTCACGTCCTTAATCCATAGCTATCACCTCCGACAATAATTCATTAATCTTTTTTAAGTTGTTATCCAACTAAATTTAACTCATATTTCATCATATGGCTTCACAATTTTCATGTTTTCTTTGTGGGCGTATGACATTTGCGCCGATATTCTGAATTTCAAATTTTTCATTTGCGCCGATTTCATTTTTTCATTTGCGCCGATTTTATTTTTCATTTGCGCCTATTTATATATATATATGTTGTGTACAAGTTGAAATTTTGTACATGTTATAACTCGTACAAAATTTTTGTACATGTTATAACTTGTTTGACCCAAAGATACAAGTTATAACATGTACAAATTTTGCCTGTACATGTTATAACATGTAGAAAAATGTGACAAATTATGATTTCAACTTGTACAATATTAAAATTATCGACAACTAAATGGGATATGCAAAATAACATTCTCACCAATATTCAATACAGAAAGATTATGTTTTGTTGTCATGTCATATAGCCAGTTTGTACTTAATGGCCAGCAATTCGTATTCTGGTTCTTTTCGGTTGATTTAGTCAAGCATGTATCAAGTAACGTTGCAATTTTGTAAGCAAGTTTGATCAAAAGTTTTGTTGAACAATTAGGGGAGTATAGTCTATTTCAGAATTATGCAATACTCTTTTACTCTAGTTTACTAGCAAATATACTTAATATTTGGAAAGTATCTGCTTAACAAAGTTGAAATTTAAAATATAAACATAAGTGTATTATTTACAGTTTTAAAGTTCAATTTGAAGCTGAAACTCTTTTCTTTTTCTACCTGTATATAATTTTGAAATAGACTATTGCATCTTAGGTGTGAAAACTGATTGGATATGAATGGATTTTTACAGTTGCCTGATGCTTCTACAAATTTGCTAGTCAAAATTTCAAAGTTTGTGTTTACATGGTTAAATAAATCTGCTGTAATTGCAGGATTTTCAATTGCAGAAAGTGCTCCTATGCGATGCATGGACTGGTTGATACAAGGAACAAACTCTGAATCAGAAAAATCATCCTATCAATTTCAATTTTCTGAGATTGTTCAATTGTCGATGATCTAGCAGTTTCAATTGTCGCCCAGAATCCTCTGTCTGAGAAGGAACAACTGTTACATTATACAACTCTGAAACTGATTGTTCATCATTTGTATTGCCGGGCTACACGTGTTGTTGTTATTATCCAAAAGAGTCATAGATTCTCTTGGTCCTCCTCTGTATCAATATTTGGCAATTAAATAGAATTATTGGAAAATACCCGAAGGTCGGTTTATCTACTTCATCAATATCGAGGATTGGTGACAATGTTATGTTGCATATTCCCACAGTAAACAATGTCTGAATGTAAAAAATAAGAGAAAAATTATTCTTGAAATTAATGATCATGGTTCATAAGATGGGAACAAATGTAGAAAAAATATAGGGGTATGTTAGTAGAACCAATTTGAAGGTCTTCCAAAAACTACACTTGACATCTCTGACAAAGAAAAACTACATAAGAATTTATTTTAGTATTGTACAAGTTGAAATCATAACTTGTCATATTTTTGTACATTTTATAACATGTACAGGCAAAATTTGTACAGGTTTTAACTTTAGTTAGGTAATACAAGTTATAACATGTACGGAAATTTTGTACATGTTATAACATGTACAAAATTACAACTTGTACACAACATATATATGACACAAGTAAATAACATGTAGTATGCATTAAAAGAAGATATGTTTGTTAAACCTGGAAATAAGTGGTAGTGTATTACTGCCTTATTTAAAATATATACACAAATGTACTTTATTTTCGGTATGTCGTTACTTTTTTACATTTAGTTTTGAAATAGCAAAGGTTGAAAATTCCAAGATAAAAGTTGGAGCTTAAAAATAATAATTAACTACGAAAGATTTATATCAAATAATTCTACAATACCTTGAAAATATTGGTTTAATCTGGCTATAAACTGTGAAGTATGGTACTGTACTTTACTGATACCAATGTAGTACCAATACGTCTTGTAAAGCTAGACATAGCCTCTACAGGTTCTGTTGGTATGAATATGTACTTAAAACACTTGCATTTATATTTTTTTATTCCATTGTTATTAACCTCTGTGATTTATTTTGAATCCGTGTAAGCTTTTTGCGTAAGCAATTTTTGTAGATACTTTAATCACTTGTGACTTCATATTCGTTACGCACAGTCGCAGATTCTTTGAATCAAATGTGGTTGCTGCCAAATGAGGTCAAAAGTTCAATTTGACTGTTGATAGGCGTATCATGTACCCTTAATGCAGAAGTTCACACATATAAATATTTTTTGCTTGGGTTTGCTAAAATTTTATGTTTAGATTTGTCTTAAGAACCCTGATATACTATAGGAAATACTACGTTTTTGCTTAAAAAAAATACGAAAAATTCTTTGCATGAGCAACATAATTAATATTCTTGATGAAGAACTTGAGAATATTGATTAACAGTATGCCGTCCCCTAATATAATGTGATTATTACTATTGGTGATAATATTAATATTTATTATAAAGAAGAGAATATTGTATATTTATTACAGAACTTATGTATATATAGAGTATTTTTGATATTGTTTTGTTTATGATTAAAGTTTTCATTTATCATATCAACTTTTATTGTAACAGTGTATTTATTCTGCTACAAACATTCATTCCGGAATACATAACTACCCTAAGGTATTAATCCATAACAATATTACCATAGGGAATTATATCCGACGGAATAAAGTGAACCAGTGTATTTATTCCTTGTGAGTAGAAATCAACACATTCCGGGAATAAATTTACGCCTACAGTATAAAGCTGGTATTTATGTCTGCTTGCGGGCATAAAGGCAGACTAAGGTAGACAGAAAAATTCTGTTTAGGATATCATTTCAAGTCTTCACATAAGGCCTTCTACAAATCAAGTAAAATATGGATATTGCTTTTAAAATCAGAAGGCCATGAGTAAAATGTCTAAGCCATTTAACTGTCAAGATTTTAATTTTTGTCTTTCAATTTTGGAGTCAAAAGATCAGTATACAAAGTGAAGGTCAATGAAAGATAAGCAGTTGGGTTTCATATACTAGATACTGAGGAATCTAAACATAGTAGGATTCATGAGGAGAACGATACTGGGCAAGACTTCCTTTTCAAATCTCTATGCTTATTCCATCAACCAAAGGGTGCCATATGGAATTCTTTCCCATGCAATATTGAATTAGAATTATAAAGCAATTTATAAACGGTGATCTGTCAGAGGATGCTGAAATAATGTCCTGACAGAGTATGCTGAAATAATTTTCTGTCGGGATATGCTGAAACAATGTTCTGTCAGGGTATAGTGAATTAATGTTTTGTCAGTGAATGGTGAAACAATGTTCTGTCAAGGTTTGCTGAATATTACTGTCGGTGTACGCTGAATGCAATGTTCTGCCAGGTTTTCTGAAACAATGTTCTGTGATGGTATGCTGAAACGATGCCCAGTTAGGCTTTGCTGTATGCTGAAACAATGTTATGAAAATGTATGTTGTATACTGAAACAATGTACTGTCAGGGTATCCTGAAACAATATTCTGCCAGCGTATGCTGTCAGAGCATAATGAGACAATGTTCTGTCAGGGTATGTTAAAACACTGTTCTCTCAAGGTTTTCTGAAAAATGTTCTGTTAAGGTTTGCAGTTAGACTTTTTTGTATGCTGAAAAAATGCACTGTAAGGCTTTGTTGTATGCTGAATCAATGCTCTGTTGGGCTTTGTTGTATCCTTAATTAATTTTCTGAAAATATATGCTGAAGCAATGTTCAGTCATTGTATGCTTAAACAATGTTGTCAGGCTATGCAAAAACAATGGTCTGTCAGGCTATGCCAAAACAATGGTCTGCCAGGCTATGCCAAAACAATTTTGTGTCAGGCCATGCTGAAACAACATTCTGTCAGGGTGTAACCGGTGTGCTGACTCAATGTTCTGCAAGGGTATGCCAAAACAATTGTATGTCGAGCTATGCAATAGCAATGTTCTGCCAGTGTACGCTGCAAAATTTTTCTTTTAGGGTATGCCGAAACAGTGTCCGAAACAATATTCTTTCAGGCTATGATGAGACCATGTTCCTTTAGTGTATACTGAAACAATGCTATTAGCGCATGCTGAAATAATGTTCTGTCAATGTACGCTGAAACAATGTTATACCAAGGTATGCTGTATTCTGAAACAACGGCAGTAGAATACCGAAGGAACAAGGGAAGCGATGACTACATAAATCGAAGTCCAAAGACATGGCAAAAACGGTAACAGATAAAAACAAAGACAAAACAAGGACGTGAGACAGCTACAATGCACGGAAATAAAAAGATAACATTAAGAACTAAGGCACTCATAGTGTGAACTCCCATGAAAACCAGGGAGTGACATCAGGTGCTCCGGAAGGGTAAGCATGTCCTGCTCCGCTAGCGGCACCCGTCACACTATCAGTGAGTCAATCCAGGGTTGAGTCAAATCCGGTTATGTCAAATCCGTGAAGACGTGAAATCTAGCTGAAAATGTCCGTTTTCAGTTGGGATACAGACACGTCATATCTGTCAATGATGTCATGGTGACGGCCATAGAATTTCTGAAGGGGTGAAAGTAACAAAGGCTGAACAAATCCCTGACTAAGCAGCTTTTGGGACAGTGTTTTTGCTCTAACTAAAAAGTCACTGTATAAACTGCATGCCCGACAGTAACGAATCAACTGTAAATGTACACTCCATAGGCTGGAGAGGTAGGTATATTGCTGCTCAGAAAGGGAAAGTTCACAATTGGGAAGTTAAAATCATCACGTTTGTCATACAGCTTAGATTTCAAACGATCATTTTCGTCAATGTAAATTAAAAGATCTAAATACGAAGCTGAAGTAGGTGTATCGGTAGTCTCTTTAATTTCAAGCTCATTGGGATAGATCTGGTGTAAATATTCCTTGAAGTTTGGATTATTAAGAGAAAGTACATCGTCTATGTAGCGGAAGCTGACTAAGGAAACAATGCACTGTTGGGCTTTGCTGTATTCTTAAACAATGTTCTTTGCGTGTACGCTGAAACAATGTTCTGTCAGTATATACTGAAGCAATGTTCAGTCATTGTATGCTGAAACAATGTTCTTTCAGGCTATACCAAAAACAATGGTCTTTCAAGCAATTTTTTGCTGAAAAAAAAACATTCTGCCAGGTTGTGCTGACACAATGTTCTGCAAGGTTATGCCAAAACAATTGTATGTCGAGCCAATGTTTTGACAGGGTACGCTGCAAAAATGTTCTGTTAAGGTATACAGAAACAATGCCCTGTAAGGATATGCCGAAGCAATGTTCCGTCAAGGTATGTTGAAACAATATTCTGTCAGGGTATGATAAAACAATAGTTTGTCAAAGTATGCTGAAATAATGTTCTGTCATTGTACGCTGAAACAATGTTATACCAAAGTATGCCGAAACAATGTTCTATCAGGATATGCTGAACAATGTTCTTTCAAGGTATGCTGAAACAATTTTCTGTAATGGTATGCTGAAACAACATCCTGTAAGCCTTTACTTTATGCTGAAGCAATGTTCTCAATAAGTATGCTGAACAATGTTCGGAAAATATATGCAGAAAAATGATCTGTCAGTGTATGCTGAAACAATAATCTGTCATTGTATGCTGAGAAATAAGTGAGAACCGAACATTCGGTTAAAAGAACGAAAAATCCATGGACAAGGGCAACATCGGAAACACTAAGAAACAAGGACACCACTTGAGTACGGGACAAAAAAGAAAAATGAAGACACACATACAGATGAACAACACGGACCCAATAACTAGAGGCTCAGACACTGAGCCTGTATCGCTCACCTGACAAAATGCTGAAGCAGGGTTTTCAATGTTCTGCATGGTGGCCATGTTTTTTATGTGAATTTCCCATAGGGCCAAAATAAACTATGTTCTGTGCTGGTGGCCATGTTTTTCATTGGATCGGAATGAAATGAGCAATCTTTGTTATGGACCTTCAGTTCATCATTCTTGTAAAGTTTGGTTGAATTTGCTTCAGCGGTTTCAGAGCAGAAGAAGAAAATGTGAATTTTCCCATAGGGTCCAATGTTAAACCTAAGTTCTGCCGTGGCGGCCATGTTTTTTATCAGATCGGAACAAAATGAGCAATCTTTGTAAAGAACCTTCCATACATCATTCCTGTAAAGTTTGGTTGAAATTGCTTCAGTGGTTTCAGAGGAGAAGATGAAAATGTGAATTTCCCATAGGGCCAATGTTAAACTATCTTCCGTGCTGGCGGCCATGTTTTTTTTATCGGATCAGAACGAAATGAGCAATCTGTGTTAAAGACCTTTAGTA
>MJUU01064809.1:155783-165829 GCA_002080025.1 Modiolus philippinarum
TTTTCCCATAGGGTCCTATGTTAAACCATGTTCCGTGCTGGCGGCCATGTTTTTCGTCGGATCGGAACGAAATGAGCCATCTTTGTTAATGACCTTAAGTACATCATTCCTGTAAAGTTTATTCAATTTGCTTCAGCCTTTTCAGAGCAGAAGATTGAAATGTGATTTTCCCATAGGGTCCAATGTTAAACCTAAGTTCAGCGCTACTGGATTGGAACAAAATGAGCAATCTTTGTTAAGGACCTTTAGTTCATCATTCCTGTAAAGTTTGGTTGAATCTGCTTCAGCGGTTTCAAAGGAGAAGAAGAAAATGTGAATTTTCCCATAGGGTCCAATCTTAAACCTACGTTCCATACTAGCGGCCATGTTTTTTATTGGATTGGAACAAAATGAGCAGTCTTTGTAAAGGACCTTCCTTACATCATTCCTGTAAAGTTTGGTTGAATTTGCTTTAGTGGTTTCAGAGGAGCAGATGAAAATGTGATTTTCCCATAGGGTCCTATGTTAAACCATGTTCCTTGCTGGCGTCCATGTTTTTCGTCGGATCGGAACCAAATGAGCCATCTTTGTTAAGGACCTTAAGTACATCATTCCTGTAAAGTTTGGTTCAATTTGCTTCAAACTTTTCAGAGCAGAAGATGAAAATGTGATTTTTCCCATAGGGTCCAATGTTAAACCTAAGTTCGGCGCTGGCGGCCATGTTTTTTATCGGATCGGAACGAAATGAGCAATCTTTGTAAAGGACCTTCCATACATCATTCCTGTAAAGTTTGGTTGAATTTGCTTCAGTGGTTTCAGAGAAGAAGATGAATATGTGAATTTCTCATAGGGCCAATGTTAAAATATCTTCTGTTCTGGCGGCCATGTTTTTTACTGGATTGGAACGAAATGAGCAATTTTTGTTAAGGACCTTTAGTTCATCATTCCTTTAAAGTTTGGTTGAATCTGCTTCAGCGGTTTCAGAGGAGAAGATGAAAATGCGATTTTTCCCATAGGGTCCAATGTTAAACCTAAGTTCGGCGCTGGCGGCCATGTTTTTTATCGGATCGGAAGGAAATGAACAATCTTTGTAGAGGATCTTCCATACATCATTCCTGTAAAGTTTGGTTGAATTTGCTTCAGTGGTTTCAGAGGAGAAGATGAATATGTGAAAAGTTTAACGGATGGACGGACGATGGACGCCAAGTGATGGCAATAACTCACACTGACCCTTTGGGTCAGGTGAGCTAAAAAGGGCATCGTGCAAGCCAATCTCTAATTTTTCGTTCCTTGCGTTGTGACATTTTATTTCTTGTACTCCCGTGCACGGTACCCCCTGTACAACCCTCTATTAACAAATGACATTTTAAAGATTTTAGATGCTGCTAATAGAATGAGCTAGAAAATATACATCCATAGTCATAATTATTGCATTATATTGAGTTGTAATCAAATGAAAGTATCGCCCCTTGTTGTGATTTTTTCACAAGTGATAAATATGCTAACAAAAAAACAATTAATGCTTAATGCAAGAGAAATGTGTTCAGGGGAAAGAGATGGTGCTTCATATCAGGGCCTGTTAGAATTATGATTTAAAAAGTGTTCAGTTTGAATAAATGTACAGCTGTTTTAACTTATCATTAATT
The DNA here is from genome assembly GCA_002080025.1 of Modiolus philippinarum. NCBI lineage: Eukaryota > Metazoa > Mollusca > Bivalvia > Mytilida > Modiolidae > Modiolus > Modiolus philippinarum. The sequence goes on from MJUU01064809.1 coordinate 157,409, forward strand.
AAATGTAGATAACTATAATCCTTTTGATATGTAATTGTACATATTGCAGGAAAATCAGAATTGCAAGAAGTGGATTTCTTCTTTCCATTTTTTGCAATCAGGCCTATAAATATCAGCATGAACATATTAACTGCATACTAGAGTTTTCTTTTTTTTCTGGAACAGTTCATGGATTACTCATGTACATCTTATGTATTTATTGATGGCATAGAATTTTTCATGCATTTTCATTTGTATTGTTTACACATGCAATCAAACATTTAAGACAGTGGTTTGCTTCAGTAGTAAATTTCAGGAACAATTTACCCTTCAAGAGACTATTGAATCATTGGTTAATTGTTTTGAGTGTGTGTTTTACCATCAGTGAGCTACATTCTGAATCAGTGAATTCATTTTTTTACACTTACATTCTGGTCGTTGTTTTGGGTCTATAGGTACATTGATAGGTTTACATCGATCACCTTCAGTAGTTCCTCGGGGAGGTAGGTCATAACATTTGGGCAGGAAATTTTCACCTGAAATATGATAGCATGTTTACATTGTATGTCAAATATAGGAAAGACTTCTTCAAAACATATTGAAGTATAGAGATAACTTTTAACAACGAACTTCAACACAAGGGCATACTCAAAACACATCCATATGAATAAGACACTATCTTTCCAAATTTTGTTCATGTCTATTCTAATGAAATTTTCACTGTTATGATTTTAAAATATGCATCAAAAGTTTTGTTTTTTATTCAGGAAATACATGTACTTCCCTTGGCTTATCACTCCAAAGGATAGATTAACCATCAAATAGAAAACTAGAGGTACTGTGGCCTGGAGGGCCACAAAATGATACCCCCAACTCCCCATGTAGAAGATCCAAAATATAATTTGTCACTAAAATAGTTATAATTGCACAATTCCCGGTAAACAGGAAGTAGTTAGTTGGCAATCCTAAAATCACTACTTGTAGTATAAGACATCATTCTAAACTTGCATACAAAATTTCAAGTTGCAGTGATAAGTAGTTACTGAGAAAACTGTTACGAAAATTTTCTACGATTGACAAAAGATCTCGAAAATTAACTAAGTCGGTAAACAGGAAGTAGATGTCCGGAAATCCTGAAATCCCTACTTGCAGTATAGGACATCATTATAAACTTGCATACAAAATTTCAAGTTGCAGTGATGAGTGGTTACTGAGAAAACTGTTACGAAAATTTTCTACGATTGACAAAAGATCTCGAAAATTAACTAAGTCGGTAAACAGGAAGTAGATGTACGGCAATCCTGAAATCACTACTTGCTGTATAGGACATCATTATAAACTTGCATACAAAATTTCAAGTTGCAGTGATGAGTAGTTACCGAGAAAACTGTTACGAAAAATTGTTTTCTATCACAGACAGACAGACAGACAGACGGACAGACAGATGGACAGACGGACAGAGTGATTCCTATATACCCTCCTGAACTTCGTTCTTGGGGGGTATAATTATGCTGCTACTGCAACCCTATCATAAAATGGGATAAAGCTATATCAAACACATTTTGCATTCATATATACCTTCAAATACCTCACATTTGGCCATTTTTTCTTACTTTTTGGTTATTCATTCCTTAGCAGACCCCATAATTCTTTCCTTTCTTAATCTTTCATTTTTTTAGCATTTATCTAAACATATGAGTCATAAACTGCTAAAATGGCTATTTTTTAAAATCAGATCATAATTTGGCACATTGTTATTCAGGCCTCAAAGTAGCATTTTGACACAAGGAGCCAGCTGGCTCCTAAGCTCCTAAACTTAGGAGCCAATCCAAAAATTTAGGAGCCAGTTAAAATATTTCAGTAGCCAATCATTACTTATTTGTCAAAATGCCACATACTGAGAGGAAGTTATTTTCCATGTTGAAAACTTATAATTGACTGCAAGAGGAATAATATTTAAGACACTGTACAGATTTTATTATTGACACTGTTTCACCTTTGCTCACTTTGTACAATTGCTCTGAATGTTCCATCACTTGCAGTATCTGCACTTAGTGGATTTATCATATTTCAATTAGGAAAATGACTTGAGCCACTATCTTGAAATTTCTCTAGATGTTACTTCTGTACTGATGGTACTAGGAAGATAGCATGTATAGCTGTATATACATTTAAAGCAGGGGTACTAATGTTTTCATCTACCGGTATTTCATTTTAATTTACGGCTGAACAATGACTTTCACATTCAGAAATAGCTTCTTAAGAGTTTGTTGCCGTTTCACTTTTAAGGGGATGCTAGGTGTAAGGGTGTGAAACTTGTGTTACATTGACAAGTTTTGTCTGGGTATTTTTGGAAAAAGGCCTTGGGTCATTTTTGGGAATTTTCAATCAGTCCAACCATCAGTTTAGGAAAATCAATTTACTCTCAGAAGCAAAATATATTATAGTTGGAAGAATAAAATTTTAGAAACATTAGTTCCTGCAGTTTTCCACCAATTATAAATTCAGTTCACAGGACTTGAAAACAAAAAATAACACATTTGAACATTTTCAATGGAAAGTTATTTCATTTTAAAGTATTTTCTGTATATTTCTACAAACCCTTAAAAATGTTGCATTTTTTTTAAATTTTCACTTCACTTCAGAATAATCTGTGTTTGAATTTGCCGCCAAAGAAACAAAACAATGGGAGATAACCGACTTCCTGTCACATTTGTTTACTTCCTGACAAAACGTGCCCACAGGTGCTTGAGGACAGGAAACCCCCTCTTGGTGCCTCTATACACCCCCTTTTCCCCAAGTCATGTTTTTTTCTTATTTCCACAGTTCTGCCTGAAGTTATATACAACCTAACAATATCTAGCAAGAATACTGCATTTTACTAATAATAGTCATTTCTACTATATATAAAACCACTCAGAATTGCTTACTTTGAGGGTCTCCACCTTGCATCACTTTTTCCTTCGATGTGAAAACTTACCAATCATAGGGTGGTGACAACCTATTTAATACTCCTTCTGGTAGATATTACCCTCTAAACATTTCACAATCATCATGACAAACTTACCAATCATAGGGTGGTGACGACCTATTACATACCTTTTCTGGTAGATATTACCCTTTAACATTTCACAATCATCATGACAAACTTACCAATCATAGGGTGGTGACGACCTATTTTATACTCCTTCTGGCAGATATTACCCTCTAACATTTCACACTCATCACGGCAAACTCTGCGTGGAGTAGGATTGATATGTGAACGATCACACAAAGGAAAGGTATAGAAACATAAAAACTCAATGGCATATTTCTGGCACTCGGCAGACATATCACTGGAGGCAGCTATCACTGTAAAAGCAGCTAAAAATAGAGGAAATGTTATGGTTACTTAGAGCAAACAGTAACTATATAGTAAGCAAAAAGTTAATAATCTTTTTTTTTAAGTTTGATTATGGAATAATATACCTTATTGTTTGGTTTGTTGGTGAAACATTCTCTTTTTTCATGTTTTTATTTATTGTAGTTTTGAGTTTACATTTGATTCCTTTGTAAAACTTAATTATAAATAAACTTTCTGTATACTCTCTGTTGAAACTTGCTTTTTATCTTTCCTATTTGGAGTCTTATGCTGAAACTTGAATTGAATTCCCATATAGTCAAGTCAAATTACCTTAATTTGCAATGGAAAATGATTCAAGTCATACCATGAATTGCAATTCGCATTCAAATACGCATCATGTCCAACCATCGGTTGACGTTAATGCGAATTGGACTTTTATGAAGTGAATTAGTCAATTCAAATTGAAAATAGCATGTTGACATGTTTAGCATTTAATTCCAATTAAACAACCAGCGTGAATGCAGCATAAAGTAGTGAAAACATTGCTACTGTATGTGTGTTATGTTTATGTCATAGCAAGAACACAAACTTTGGTTTATATTTTTACTAACTACTATGTTTTGGATTTCTTTTTGGTGTTTGATTTTTGTGTATTGACTATGTCTTGTATACTGCATATGTTTTTGTGTATTACATGTTTTCTTTATTTGTTTTGTGTATTACAAATAAGGATGAAGTTCCGCAAGTAGGAGTTAGTCAAGTGATTTACTTCTCGACATGGCTATTGTTAAAATTACATTTTCTTTGATCCTTATTTAATATTCATCACTTTGCAAGATCTATGATTGTTTCTAAATAAGATTACCAATAAACTTTTCCTCTTTAACTCCTTGTGCATATTCTGATGTGACATAAATTGTTTGATTCCCAATAAATCTGGCACACATATTGCCTCTGAATGGCTGACAGAACCCATTGTTATCATCCCTGGTCCCAGCACTAGCCTCTTTTAACCTGTCAAGATAAAACATAAAAAATGTTAACTTTTCTAGAATATCACCATGTTAGAAACAAAGAATTGTGGCTACAGAGATTGTATATTTTGGAATTATTTAATTCTTTTGAGAATATTTACTTCCTTATAGAATTGTACCAAACAATACATTATAACTAAATAGATCCTTTTCAACAGCATGGAGGAAAGCAAATATGAAACAAGCTCAAAATTTGTAACTGTTACAGAAAAAAAACAACAAATAATCATATTTTTTTTATCATTAAGATAAATCAATACAAACAAAAGCATTTTGATAGTTAGCATTTGCCTTTACATGCAGTGTTGGGAGTATAAGCATATAAAATAAGACTCAACTTTGTATTTTTATTTTCTTGGTGTGTTTGTGTATTTCTATATATATGTAGTTAAAGGGGACATTTTATAATAACGGTAATAGCCAAGGTTGGAAAACATAAATATTTTTGCAATTAATGAATTATTGCTATGCACAACTAAATTTTTTTTTGTTGAAAAACTGACAAAGCATGCAACAGAATGGTGTTAGCATATTTTTAAAAGTTAAATAAAAAAATATACAATTGTGCTAGTTTTAGGAAATATTAGGACAACATTAAAAACCAGAGGCTCCCAGGAGCCTGTATCGCTCACCTGACTTTCATTTTCCACAATCAAGAACTTCAGTCTCTCCAACTTTGTTACCCCTAACACCATCAATATCTTGAACTGTATTTAAAGTCTGATCATGTTTCACTATATTTATTTGTTGGGCTTTTTTGACACACACGTTCTTGCTAAGGACCACTTTCGACACCAGTTTTGAAATCGAGACATCATTTTGTAAATGGCAGTCAATTTTTAACACCATATTTTTAAGTTATGAAACCATATTTCATTGAAATCTGACAATGTTGAATTTTCCTGCCTTTTTTGGCAGCCATTTTGAATATGGCCGTCAATGAACAATTTTCAACATTAGTTTTGAAGTTGCCACATCAATACCTATTTTGCAACCAAAGTTCATCCAAATCTGACAATGTTGCATTTTCCTGCCCTTTTTGGCCGCCATTTTGAAAATGGTGGTTAACGAACAATTTTTAACATGGATTTTGAAGTTGTAACATAAATACCTATTTGGAAACCAAATTTCATTGAAACCAGACAAAGTTGAATTTTCCCGCTTTTTTGTCGGCCATTTTGAAAATGGCAGTTGACGAACAATTTTCAACACTGGTTTTGAAGTCGCAACATCAATATCTATATGGAAACCAAATTTTATTTAAATCAGACAATGTTGAATTTTCCCGCCTTTCTTGGCGGCCATTTTAAAAATGGAAGTAAACAAAAAAATTTTAACAACAGTTTTGAAGTTGCAACATCAAAACCTATTTGGAAACCAAATTTCATTAAAATCGGACAATGTTTTATTTTCCCTCCTTTTTTGGCAGCCATTTTGAAAACGGCGGTCAACAAACAATTTTCAACACCAGTTTTGAAGTTGCAACATCAATATCTATTTGGAAACCAAATTTTACTGATATCGAACAATGTTGAATTTTCCCGCCTTTTTTGGCAGCCATTTTGAAAATGGCGGTCAATGAACAATTTTTAACAACAGTTTTGAAATCGCCACAGCATGGAAAACATTTTATCAATTTACACTCAAACCTTCATCTTCTATAGTTTAGGAAAAATAAAGACCAAAAATACGAAAAATTTTTAAATACTGTGAAAAAAGGGCAATAACTCCTGTAAGGGTTTTTGGATTTTGTTCAAAATTTCAGGGTGGGTAGATCTTGATATCCTGAACATTTTTGCAACTTACACTTGACCTCTATCTGTTACATTTTTTGAAATACAAAATAAAAAATGCAAAAAATTTGAAAATTTTGCGGAAAAGGGGCAACAACTCCAAGACGGGTTTTCGGATTTTCTTCAAAATTGTAGGGCAGGTAGATCTTGCCATGCTGATCATTTTAACTCCGTCAGATTTTTGATATCTGTGCTGATCATTTTAACTCCGTCAGATTTTTGATAACTGTAAGTTTTTGACTTATTGTTGCAAAAAACAGCAATTTACCCCTATGTTCTATTTTTATTTGTGGCCATGTTGTTAGGTCTTCGGACTAATCAAACACAATTTTTAAGCTGCATACCAAGGTGATGCCTCAGGCCAAATTTGGTAGCAATTGGCTTAATGGTTTCAGAGGAGAAGATTTTTTTAAATTGTTGACGTACGGACAGACGACGGACGCAAAGTGATGGCAAAAGCTCACATGGCCTTTTAGGCCCGGTGAGTTTAAAATCATTTTTAATGTTAGAAAATTATTTTATGATGTGAATGCAAAGTAGAATTACAGGAAATTTTCTGTGCTAATTAACACGTGTTTTATTTTTCAAAATGTAAAATAAAATTAAGGGTGATGTAAAACCTCTAGTATATTACAAGAAAATTACAGTATTTTTTCTTCCTACCTTCAATAAACTCTTGTTCTCAGTGTAAATATCAATTAAATTAATTACTGCAATTTTGTTAATTCTAATAGAGTGCATGAAAATTAATCAAAGAAATCAGAATATACATGAAATAGAATGTTAATATAAAGCTATGTTAGTAAACACACAAAGCTCATAAAAGGCAAGTGCAAGCCACCAAAAGCATATTGTACAAAATCAAATCTTGGCATTTGTCTTACAAAGCAGGTAAAAGAAGAAGAAAATCTAGGATTCGACAGATACTTTCTCAATTGATACAACACATAATTTCTTTTGTATGTTATTTTAAATGAAGTGGGGGACTACACTGACTTGGATTTGGAAAAAAAACTACATATTCCGATTGAAAGTTCTGTAGAATCTTAGTCCAATCCTTAATACTTACTTTTTATATATTTCTGGATCATACTTCCCAGAAAAGCTTTATAAAGAAAGCAATTAATTTTATAATTATGTTGTCAAAAATGCATAGAATATATAAAGTCAAAAATGTGTAATATTTCATATGAAATAAAAGCAATATCGCATAAATTATTTTATATAAATTTATTTTCCATACATTAGCTGAATTTGGGAAAATTGTTTACAAATGTAAAATTCTAATGTGATGAGTCAACAAAATCTGTTACACAAGACCTGATAAGGAAAAATATGATTATAAAATAGAAATTAGATTTCTTACCTGTCTGCATTGTCAGTTAAATCTGGTTCATCTACTATTTTCTTTGATCCTTCCTTTTTGTCAGATGATTTGGGAGGATACTCTGAAATTACAAAGCTGATTTTAAGTTATCTCCCTTTTAACATTATCACTCTAGTCAAATTCAGAATTTCCTAATTAAAAATGGATAGAAAATGGAGACTAATTTAGGTTATTGAAATACACAGGGTGCTGAAATAGGTTTTGCTCAGAGCAAACAAACCAAAAGCTGCACAGATTCCAAGGGCACAATATCTGCTTGAAATACATACATAACTATCATAAATGGATATACATTGTAAACTGAAATGCTGTTTTAGCTTCTACTTTTTTGCTTGATCCTTTATATGTACAAGCACCAAATACCTTTTTTTTCCCATTTATATAATTGTTACAATTTCTTACCATCTTTGATATGTAAATATGCAGTAGAATTTTTCTCTCCAGCTCTATTTTTAGCCTTACACATATAAAAACCACTATCCATGGGTACTGTAGACTCTATCTTCAATCTGAAATAAATCATTAGTCAATGATAACACTGTTTTTGTAGATGTAGTTTGGCAAGAAATATAGCAATAAACAGCTTTGTTTTAAGACACTTATGTCAGTTAGTCTAAGTTAAACTGAATTGTCAAATGTACTACTATAACGCATTATCTAATGAGTCAAAAACTGACCATCAAATAATCTTTCTACAAACCTCAGAAAAAGTACAATGGAAACTCAAAACCAGCCTATGGCAATACCAAAGAAATTGGCTGGTTTTAAGAGGTTCTGATTTTTGAAAGTTCCAAAATCCAGTCTTTTCAATCCGAACACTTATACTGGAAGCATAGCATATGATCTGTGAGGTTATTTTAGTCTGTGAATTAACTATTTGTTATT
>MJUU01064809.1:166870-205691 GCA_002080025.1 Modiolus philippinarum
GTTGCGCTACTACTTCCTGTTTACCGATACATTGGTTTGTTGATACTTAGCCTAAATTAAGTTTTTTGAATAACATTAAAAGACGCAGTTGACTTTAAAGATCAGCCTTTTATTTAAACTTCTTATTATATTGGGCATGCGGGGGTATTCATTTGTGGCCCAGTGGACCACAGTACCTCTAGTTTCCTTACATTTTCCTGCATTCTTGTATGTTTCAATCAATGCTTAATCACATTGTCGGTAATCTGTTCAATATAAGACTTGTTCAATGATTTTGGTACATTTTATTGTCCAAGAAAAAAGTCGTCAGGTTTTCAGAGTTGAATTTTAGAAAAAAATATATGTTTGAGACCAATCTATACGGCCATTATTCGGAATTTAGAGGGCCAGTTTTTAGAGAAAATTTTATATACACCAAGTAAATAAAAAAAACAAGACCTGACTAGGACTTCAGTTCCTTCTGCCCTTGCCTTCAGGAAAAATAAACCCTGCCCTTCTGCAGATCCTGTGGGAAACACTATTTAACTTATCTATATAGATAAAAATTCCAGACTGAAACACATAGTTTGGTTTATAGAGGGATCCAGTCTTTAAAGGGGGTTTTTGGGAGATCCACTGTACTGTTATTTCTTAAATAGTCTAAGCCTCTACATCTTTCCCCTTTTTCCTCTACTAATTTGACTTTACGATGGGTGAGTTATAAGAAGCAGGAGATACTTACTCCATGGGTGCACCTGATCTCACCAATGATTTTTTATTTTATCTTTTTATGTGTGCATGTCTTTCTTTTTCTTTTCTGTGGCATACTCATATTACGGTATGTCTTTGTTTTTGTTGCTATTGTCCTTGGATTATTTGTTTTTAGACTGATGGTTGGGTTCTCACTTACCTAACCTGCATTTTGGCTACAGTATAGGAGGTGTTATTATTACTAAGACCCTAAAGTACTTATGACTGGTACATCAGCTCAATAAATATTATAGAGGCATTACTACCGGTACATTTTTCGAAGAAAATAATCTTTAAAATGGAGACAAATTATCCCTTAGATGATTTAGACATTTGACTCATACTATCAAAAGCAACATTTTTAGACCCCCAAGAAAGCACTTTCAAGCCCCTCCTTCTTCAGGTATTAGAGATGATAAGACTGAATGGTCCAGTAAAGTGGAACCAATATCATCAACCCTCTCTGAATTGAGGGTTTGTGACTGTAGACTAATGTTTGGTTACCATTGATTTTTGATAATGTGAATATAAAGTAATCTGGCACCTGTTTCCTGTTTAGTCAAGATTAGGCTAGAACAGGTTTCACTGTATATAAAAAATAAAGGCAAACTAGCACATGCTTAAGCATGCTATTTCCTTGGGATTCCTTCACATGGCAAACATAAACTTTATATATAAATGTGATGCAGAAAATAGTAAGCCTGGTTATTTAGTTCTGTCAAACACTGACAAAAAACTTACACCAGTTTATTTAAACAGTTTTACTTATTTATCTAAACAATAGATTTTGTTTATTTGAACATTTTATTTCTGACTCAGGTTCAACTTGGCAATTGTTTAAATGTTTTACACATTTTCACAAAATTTATTTCTTTAAGGTGCATGTTAATACATTCAATGTAAATAACCCAGACACTGCGATAATTCAATTATAAGGATTCAGTAAATTTCTTCCACAGCCAAAACAAGGAATACCACAATTATTCATGCATTTTCTATAAGTTTATAAGTTCCTTAGCTGTGCTAAAAATTTTCTGATTGAATTTTGATGGTTATGGATTGGATTATGATATACCATGATATGAGCCGCATCATTTTGATGCTATGAATCTCAGCTTTCATGTTTTGAAAAGAGTTTATAATTTTATATAAGTAGTCCTCTTAATCAACAATACCTTACAAGCTACTAGAATACTGACAAAATCAGGGAGAGCCCTGCAAATCATAGCTTTTTCCTAGAACTGGCACACAGGATGTAGATGCGAAACAGATAAACAATTCATTTACCAGATAAAACTCCTTTTTCCAAGCTTTATACGGTTAAGTTACTCAATATTCATTCACACTGATACAAGCCAAGATATCTTTGAAGAAAATTCAGTTTACAATTAAAAAACAAAGTAAAGGCAAACAGGAAGAAGTCACCCAAGAGACCCCAAATTGCTAACATGTAATACTTGCTACAGTTTGACCATCTCCAAAGCTCCAAATTTTTAAATCAGGCGAGCAAATTTTATACAAAAATTTGTTGATAGACAGCCATTGGAATAGGCAGACAGAGTGAAAAGAAAATAAAACCTGCACTTCGATGTAGATCCCTTGGCAACTGAGTGGTGCAATGCATATTTCAATGCACAACATCTATATTATTGTTCATGTCGTATTACACATATCTACTTTATCCCAGGCTAGAAATATACAGTTCCACAGGATTTGTAAAAGGATCTGTATTTTACATGAGTATGATTCTGTGATTCTTTATTTCCTCACAGTACTGTGATCATATGGTTTTATTCTAATCTATATCTAACTATCAGATAACTGTATTCAATAATTATTTGTTATCATTTATCATGTGCTAATCATATGTAAAACAATATTCATTTCAGTAATAACTACTTCCCAATAGATTCATATGCTGCCATACAATTTGTAAAACAAATAAACAATGTATTGTAATGTGTTATATAGTATGGTATAGTACTGTTAAAGATGCATTTAAACATCTTCATTACCATTCCATCTCAATGGAATGTCAGAAAGGACAATGACCCATAATAACCTAAGAACTAGAGTGGATGTATGACTTTCAGCAAGGAGTCATCCTTTAATACCACCACATACACCTCAATCATGATAATTTACAAACTGATCGGTCTTGATGAATATAATAAAGGTCCTCCTCGCCTACCCTCACCCATTTTGTAATCATAAATTGATCTGATCTACTTGATAAAGAAGCTATTTTAGACCAATTATGGTTGATCCAGAGATAAGGAACAAACTTTGTGTAATATTTTTAAGCTTTATGTGTAATAATTGTGTGTAACTGGATATCTACAGGAGTTTGTAATCCATCTCTTGTATACAAGGTACCCCTTCTTACACAGGGCTTCAATGAGAAAAATCGGTCAGTTATCTCCCTGTACCAAGTTAGTTTTGTATGGTTTCATGTGGAGATAATTTTAATTAGCATATCAATACCTTCTTTTGATATTTAAATTAAAATGATCTCCCTTTTAACTATATATAACTAACTTGGTACAGTGAGACAACTGACCGATATTTCTCATTTAATAGCTGCACACATGTAGACAGAGCACAAAACTCTATACATATCTTAGACTCTGTTTACACTTGCACATTTAGATCGATCTAAAAAGAGATTGATTCAAACTAGATCGATCTTATACAAGTGTAAATGACTTTGATAGATTTGGGATCGATCTGAAGTAGTCTACATCCCGAGGTGTTTTAAATTAGCTTGATCTCAATTGAATCATACTAGAAAAAAGTGTATTGTATAAATATTAACTTAAGCTAAAAATCAACATGTATTGCACCAAACTGGTAATTAAATGTCTTTAGTATTGCATATAATGTTTTTGCCAATTGCAGTGTATTAATTTGATGTGTCTTTTGTGCATTTTCATACCAGAATAATGTTAGAAAAATTGCAAAAAGGAAAGAAAAGAATAGACCTTACGTGTCATCCAAAATCTGCTAGTTAACCTATAACTTTGTACATTTGTTGTACAGATATTTTGGGGTTTCTGTTGAAATTTCTAATAAATTATACACAATACATGCTTTCAGCTGGATAACCCCGAGCAAGTCCAAGTAGGCTCTCCATAGTGGGTGGGGAGCAAGGGAGTGACCTTGATATAATTTTTGTCAAGAATACCACTTAAGTGCACGCTAGGGGCCTTCTCGATCTCGCTTAAGGGGGGTGAATATTGTTCACCTCTGGTTGAAGACCCTCAGGTGACATCAAAATGTAGACAGGAATAAAAGCCCTGTCCTTGATAAGAGTTTTCTATGTATCATGTGCGTTTCTGTCACATGTACATTCACTCCATATCCTTTCATTTTTTCTAATATCATCATCTTTATAAGTTTGGTGTAAGCCCATCAGTCTCATTTAGATCAATTGTGATCGATTTAAGGAAACATAATTTAAACACAAAGCAGTTTAAAAAAGATCGATCTATAGCTTTCACTAATTTAAACACAGTCTAAAATCGCTTACAAAATGCCAATGGTCCAAAAGAAGCCAGTTGCACATTAAGTAAATTTTACTTTTGCCAATAACATTTTCGTTTTTCCTATGAAAGTCAAGATTGTCTGTCGGTTGGTCTCCTAATGCACACTAAATTTAATGTATTTTTGTTTTTCTTGATGAAATATTTCTGAGTAAACATTAAAAATTTACCAGTGAAACAAAATTGGACATTACCTTGAACCCCATGGTGTTTGCTTCACATTGAATCTGTCTTCATTGTCTCCGATTTGAATGGTGCCTCTGTACCAGGTATATATAGGCAATGGATTGCCTGAAATCTCACATCGAATTCTTATTGTCTCCCCTTTGTATTTTGTCATGTTATTCATTGTAAAGTCCACTTTTAAGGTGGGTTGTACACCAACTGAAAACAAAGAAAATTTCAAAACTTAGTCACAACAGCTGCTAATTCGTTTACATAAAATGTCTTCCACAGTAAAGTTATCTTTCTCAAGTTATCAAAACATTTAACTCTGTAGGATAAACATGTAATGGCTATGGAGTAAATGGTGATTATTGAAGTAGGTCAGTCATAGAGTAACAACCAAGATGTCTACAGATAATCATAGAAATAGCTGGATGTGATACTTGTGGTTTGTTTATCAAAGGAAGGAATTAACAAGACAAGAAATCTGTCTTTCAAGTAGAAATGTAACACCTCTGTTAAAAAACATTCACTTTTGTGAAAGTCCCTTTGAAATTTTATATGAAACTATAAAAATACCAATGAATGTAATGCAAGTGATTGGAAGCCTCCCATAGGTCAGATATTCAGACATTCACACACAGACAGTCAATTATAAAAACATCTAGATATCAAAATATTCACAAAACGTACCATGTAAAACAAAATATTTGAAACATTCAAAAATATGCATTATAAATACCAAAATCAGATCACAAATGTATATTTAGATTTCTAAAACATCTTCAAGTGTATACCATGATATCAATCAGATATAAAATCATTGTATAGCCAGATTTCATTTTCCTAAAATACTTAGATATCAAACACTCACAAAAATATATCTAGAAATCAAACACTCACATGGGTAAATGTTGCATTATATGTATAAGTATGAAACTAAAAATTCAGACATGTATAACTATTGTACTCCCAATGTCACCCAGGATAAATGTTGTACTAACAAATGTTTCTAAAATGTCAGCATGATTAATGTTGTACTCAGATATCATTTGAATAAAATTTTTTTCAGATTTTGTACATGAATTAAAGTTTTTTTTTTCAAACATCAAACATGAATAAAAGTTTATATGAAAATTTTTTTATCAGATATCAGACAGAAATAAAAGTTTTGTTCAGACATCAGTAAGAATAAAAGTTTTGTTCAGATATCAGACACGAATATAAGTTTTTGTTCAGACATCAGACATGAATAAAGTTTTGTTAAGATATCATATATGCATAACAGTTTCACTCAGATATATTGCATCAATAAAAGTTTTGCTCAGATATCAGGCACTTATAAGTTTTGCTCAGTTATCAGACATAAATAAAACTTTTCCTCAGATATCAGATATGAATAAAAATTTTGCTCTCAGACATGCATAAAATATTTGCTAAGAGATCAGAAATGAATAAAAATTTTGTTCATATATCAGACATGAATAAAAGTTTGTTCACACATTAGACATAAATAAAAGTTTTGCTCAGATAACAGACAATATGCGCATATAATGCATGAATAAAAGTATTTGTTCAGATATCAGACATGAATAAAAATATTTGCTAAGATATCAGGCATGAATAAAAATTTTGCTCAGATATCAACCATGAATAAAAGTTTTGCTCAGACATCAGGCATGAATAAGTTTTGCTCTGATATCGAGCATGAATAAAAGTTTTCATAAGATATCAGGCGTGAATTAAAGTTTTGCTCAGATATCAGGCATGAATAAAAGTTTTGCTCAGACATCTGATATGAATAAAATTACTCAGATATCAGACATAAACATAATTTTTGCTCAAACTTCATGCATCAACAAAGGTTTGGTTCAGATATAAAACATGAATAAAAGCTTGGTTCATAAATCAGATATGAACAAAAGTTGTTGTTCAGATATCAGACATGAATAAGTTTTGTTAAGATAATTTTCATAAACAAAAGTGTTTGATCAAATATCAGACATGAATAAGTTTGCTCAGATATCAGAAATGGATAAAAATTTTGTTCAGATTTTCTATTATTGCTTAGATATCAGATAAGAATAAAGATTTTGCTCAGTAAAGTTTTGATTAGATATCTGACATGAATTAAAAATTTTGCCCAGATATTATAGACATGAATAACTTACACCAGATCTCAAACATACAGAAACAAATATATTATCAAATTTATAATGAATAATGAAATGGCAGATAGTCAAAGTACCAAATTGTCAGTTCCTGTTCTAATTTACCACTAAGTTCAGGGAGGAAACTGATCAGTATGAAATGCCAAAACATTTTGACAAGGGTTTTAGATGTTACAAAACAGAAGTGCAAACAAAATTTACCATTACTGATTCTTAGGCAATCTGTATTGTATAACATAAAACACCAACATGTCAAATTGGAATGTGACATCTATATTAACCAATCCAAGTTTAATCTAGCATTTCACTAATGTTAATTGGGGGAATAATTTGTTTTTAAATATTGATAGTAAGATGAATCTACATGAATCTATCACAACATACAAGTGTAAGATACTGCACATTTTATTCAGACTGACTTTAGTATTAGTAATACCAAGAAATATATATGTCTGAAGGGATCGGAAAGACAAATTTTCTTTAGCAATATCAGCTTTATCACAGAGATTAGTTTTGCTATGGTTGTAGTATACAATTTCCTTTGGATGAAACCATTTATTGTGGGATTATTCACCAATAATGAGTTGACCCGATCTTTCCTATCGATTTCAGCAACGATTACTAACTCTTTATTGAAAATTCGCAGCAAGGCATTATTAAATAAAGACTTTTTTGTAGTCAAGATGAGAATTTATTTTTCCATGAAAATAAAATAATAAAGACAGTTTGTATTTGCAGAGTAAACTGATCTGTGAGCTAAAGGTTAGGGCAAAGTCTGACGGGTGTTCTACCACTTTAAAACCCTATAATTAACAGATAAACATTTTCAGCAGCAGCTGCATAAATAATAGAACTAAAAAAACATTTCTTACAAAAATCAATTAATTCCAGAATGTCAGGATTCAAGTTTCTCTATCTGTTAAGAAATGAAATTATGAAAGTTGTGAATCACTATCTGTTTTGTTGTAACATCTTTGTATTGTATAGCATATAAATTGGCTGATGATGGGAAAAATTATTGGATTCAAAGTATTAAGTCTTCAGAGGTCTTAGACATCCATTTTTATTCTAAAATCTTAACACTTTCATCAATTACTTACTTTGAAATCTAAGTTAGATACAAGGTTTTCACAGCAGAAAGTTTCATCATTTTTCATTTCTTACATGTTCTTTAAGTTCACCAAAATTGGATGAATTCTTTTCAGCTTTTATGAAGATAACTATAACATTATGACAGATTTTGAATTATACTGTAAAATTGTGTTTTGTGACTCAGAGCATCATCAGTTTGGTTTACTGAATAGTAAAGATGCCAAATTAGGCCTCATTTGTATCATGACTAAATATAAACACTAAGCTTTATACACTGGGCAATCTGTTTAGAAAGGTTCAATGGTAATAGCAAGAAAATAGTTATAAGCATCATGTACAAATCAGTCCCCTCCCTCCAAAAAATTATGAACAATTTGCCCCTCCCCCAAAAATCTATGTACAATATGCCCTCCTACAACAATGAAAAAAGTATTGTGAGTAAGGCTCAGAAGTATAAGGAAAAACATTCATAGATTAAAACAAGATGTGTTGTGAAACACTACATATGCCCCCAGATTCTACAGTAAAATACATGAAAATACCCAATTTTACCCCTTTTTGACCTCTGTGACCTTGACCTTTGACCTAATTTTTTTTTGCATATTAATGTTCATATTGACAAGACCTATACACTTGCCAAGTATTAAAAGTCTATCTTACATAGATCAAAAGTTGTTTATTACCATAAAAACACAAAATTTAACCCCTTTATTCTGAAACAGATGAAGCCCCTTTGGGCCTCTTGTTTATTGAAATGGTTTTAATTGTTAAAAGTATCTGTTTAAACATGCTATAAGAAGCCTACAGAAAAATACTGCATCAAGATCTGAAAAAAAATTGATTTTTTTCCGTTTGTCCCCCTTTGGGCCTCTTGTTTCTCAAAAACTTAAATGCTTCCTCAAATCTGTCGACATGCTACTGTTGCGCAATTTTATAAGCAATAACATGAAACAAACCCCGTCTCAATAGGATAAATAATAAGGATTCTACAGTCAAATGTGTGAAAACGGCCAATTTCACCCCTATGACCTTGACCATTGACCTGACCTAATTTTTTGCATATTTATGTTCCTCTTGACTAGACCTTTACACCTGCCAAGTATGAAAAGTCTACCTTATATAGTTAAAAAGTTATAGCCAAAGTTAAAGTTTTGGACACACAAACAGACAAACAGACAGACAGGACAAAAACAATATGCCCCCAACCCCCCTATCATCCATCTGGGGGCATAAAAATAGCTATAATAACATATAAATTGTCTTATACATGAACATCTGCAGAAATCAGCTAAATAATACATATATGACCTAAAGAGACAAAACAAACTCATATAATTAAAAGCAAAATACTTGCAGATTTCTTATTTCTGCACGAAATGCACGACGAAATGCAACACAAATGAATGCACACAAAATTAAAAGTTATTTGAACATTTATAGACTTTCCATGTAAAAAACACTGTACATAAAACTATAACTTCATTAGTTTTGTATAAATGTGATAACCATGAGCGTTTTATTTCAAAACATATAGCTTTAAATTATTGGATAAAACAAGGTGGCTGGTGCACATTTGATAATATGTAAATTAATTATCATTCATAAAATTTTTGAGAACCAATTAAATAGTGACATTTTTAATGTATTTTTCACATAAATCTTTTCAAGGACATGTTTTGCAATGTTTAGGCTTAAAGGGCAGAAAATGCAAAAATCTGGAAATAAGGAAACTTCACATTTTCGTAAAGGGATACATAGGTAGAAAACAAGGTCAAAATACCGTATATCGGGATTTTTCTGTGAGTGTCTTATTTTGGCTATGTTTGAAATAGACAATCATACACAAATTTTAGCCTCAAGGTAGAATTCACTGCCCATTTAAATGCATTAAATGGAGTTATAAACTTGGTGAATTTTTCACTAGCCCGTTTTACACCAAAATCGCATACAAAAGCCCACACGAAAATAACCTGATATACCGGCACCATAAATCCACCAGGGTCTGAAAAACTTTCCTCCATGTGCAGGTTAGCTTTTTCTCATCATTTCACCCTGCCATTCTTTTTTGTTCAAATACTCTGCATTATTCAGAAATTCCACAACTATATTTTCACACATAATAAAAACAAAGGTAAAACACCTGTAAACAGCTAATTTGTATCCAATTATATCTATAAATCATGGACAATATTGGCTAGAGACAAAAGATTAATTGATAACTAATGTGTTTTGGTAATAAAAGTATCAAAATAGAAACAGAGTGTGTATAATATTTCCTAACATAAGGAGATTGAAGGTAACTATGCACATATTTCAGTTAAAACTGTCAATTTCACTGATATCTACTTACAAAGCACCCTTACATTCTGTCAAACTTAATCTTGTTGCTATAGAATTTATTGTCAGAATGAAGGGAGAGGCAAACAGTAGTTTTGGATTTTTTTCAATTGCACATCATAAATTTTGTAAATTATTTCACAAACTAATACCTGACTTTAGATGAAAGTATCTTGACATTTTGTTCACTTTTATTTCACATTACTCATGAAGAAGTATGAAATTTACTTTTATGTATAAATAACATTTAAACCTGAGTATGAAATTAAAAAGGTCACCATGAAACCATTTACAATTAACAAGGGACATAACTCTCAATTTTTTTTTGGGGGGGATCCTCAAAATAAACTTCAAACTAAACAATCAATTAACAAGGGTCATAACTCTTTTTTTTTGGGGGGTCTCAAAATAAAACTTCAAACTAAACAATCTCACCCCTTTAAATAAATTATAATATAAGTTGGATAGGAATCTCGGAATACTAGCAGTCACTGTCACCAAGAATTCTATGTAATTCAAGTTTCTCTCCCTCCTGCAAAGCTCTTTCCTTTGCTGATTCTGGCCTCCCTCTAGAACCTATTAGTTATTGTGCCTATTGAAATCAGTATATGAAATACACAAACTGATGGGCCCTTGTGGTTGTAAAAAGACAATTATTTTGTTCTCTATGCTTTGATTTGATCTGCACTGATCAAAGAGACGTAAGTTGTCAAAGTCGCAAATCTGCAGAAACTAAATTTACTTAGTTCTAGATTCAGGAACAGTAGGTACCACATGTACAGTACAGCCAAGTTATTATATAAGATTTATTCATTTTATTTCTATGTCATCCAAATTATCATCAATTTTAGAATTATCTTAATGGCAGGAAGCAGAAGATAAGTGAAGTCTTGTTGCTCAAATTTTACACTTTATCTCTATAATTATATATCTTTCTGACAGAATGAATTAAATGTTTGAGGTCTGAATATCTACATTTCTCTCCTAGAATTTCACAATTAGTAATTTTCTGGTAGCTATCCCATCTAATACAAAAATAAATTTTATGTTTTTATACATTATTAAGAGTTTAGTCAAAGAGATTTATTGCATTTTCTTTAATATCAAACAAGAAGAATTTTTTACAATCAAATGGAAAAAAATTTATTAAGAATAGAAATAAATGTACGGTGTTGCCTTATTTCTGATGTTTAGCTGACTTGCAAGCAAAAGGAATAATCCAAATTCAACTACTGCCTACGAGATTTTTGTTCCATACATATATTTAAATATATTGGAAGATTTTATGAATTTTGTGAAATAGTGGTTCCATTGCTAATCATCTTTTTTTATTGTTCAATGTCTCAAAAAATAAAATGAGTGAAATAAATTTGTTAGGAACAAGGATGCATGACAGGACTCTATTGATAAAACATCAAATATATTCTTTTGCTACATATCTCATATTGGCTTCAAACATGAGCAGTAGCATTAAATAAAATTATTATACATATAATTTTATGTCAGATCAAACACGATAGGTTCAAACATTTTACACACTTATAGAAAGATGGATGTTTTAGTCTAGATCTAGGTCTAGAGTTAGACTTTTAAAGTCTGCAAAAAGATCAATCTTTCTTCTTTTTGTCTGCACAAAGCCACATTCGATCTTTTTTGAATCGATCTCATGAAAGATTGATCTTCTCCTGTTGGGTCTCACACAAGTAATCTGCCCTATGTGTGTGATAGTTATGATACAATAAGTACAAACCATTAAAACTGATGTAACAACTATAAATGCCATGTTCTGTAGTCACTCTATCCATTTTCTACAATGTAGGTAAGATGGTTTTCTTTGAAGATGACAAACAATTAATCCCACACAATGTAAAAACTCCCAGGAATAATTGGATGTTAACAAATAGCAACATAATTTACCATTTATCTTCTTATTTAGGAATTTAATGAAAAAAAAATCATGCTATTATTTAAGACAGTTGTAAAATTTAATAGTAATCAACATTTCTTGTGCAATTTGCCTTTAAGTTATAGAGGGGACTCTCTTTTATAGCTATATCAATTTCCATATAAATAATGTTAGACACAGAAAATATGAAAAGGTCAAATTATTTGGACTTGCAGATCATTAAATGACTATTCCTTTTTAATGACAGGACTATGCCTAAATTGTCATTAAGTCAGCTCAAGCTATAATACAAACTGCAACTGTCTAAAACATTCCTGACAGTCTCAATGATTCCAAGTTTAAGTATCACAGTAAAGATATTGTTCAACTGCTTTTTTTATAATCATTCTATGAATTTACTTCATGTGATTTTTTTAATTAGTAATCTCATTGAAAATATCGTAATAATTTTCCTTCACATACATCTCCAGATAATGTGCTACTTAAGTTTCATTTGAATCTAACAATGTAGGAAGAGTTATGCTTATACAATGAATAGATAGAAATACCACAAGAAAAAAACCTTTATATATCCAATTATCTCCCCTGGATAACATCCTTTGTATGGAGTGTTACATTTAGGTAAACCAACAAACCATACTGCTAAGACATGAAAATATCCTAAATTCAAATTATCTCCCCTGGATTTTGCTCAACTGTACATGTGAATCTTCAGATGATGTACTACTTTTACATAAAGTTTCAACAAAATCCAAAACATCAAATGGGACAAGAGATGGAAGTATAATGGACAGACAGACAAATCAAGTTTAATTATCTCCCTTTGACTATGCCAGACCATAATCATTTTCCTTCATGCACATCTTCAGATGTTATATCAAGTAAAGATTCAATGGAATCCAACAAACCCTATAGGAGGAACTGCTTACACAGATGATAAATAGATGACAGAAAACGTCCAGGTTGGTTCCTGTATATCCCAAAATCTTTGTAAGTTGATTATAATATTGAGTGGAATCAAGCAATGTTGAAAGTACCAATAGGGTTGAGACGTTAGGTATAATTCCACCATATATACAATGTAGTGATGGACAAACAGATACAGTATTACAGACAATTACTGTTTATATAACCATTCTATTAAAAGACAGACAAAACAGCAGTTAGGAAAAAAAATGTTCACAATATATTAAAATTCCAGGCTGGAAGTGTGGACTATGAAAATACCATAATAATATAGTGTGAAAAAAAAACTTCACTTTAATTGTTCTTTTGCATACAGAAATGTTACATCTGTTTTCTACAAAAATCACCTGTTTTGCAATGTGCATATGTATTTCACAAAACCTATGTATTGTAAATTATAACTTTGATAACATGCAAGAAAACATATTTAAATATAGGATATCATTACTAATAATTTATATAAAAATTGATTTGTAAAAGATACAATGTATGATGCTTGTCATCTGACAAACTGCAGGGGGCTTCCATTTAGGAAATGAAAATTATATTTTGTTGTAATGCAACTGACAAGCATGTGTTGCATGTCTCCATTTGATGCAGGCCATTGTGAATATTTAATGGTAAAAAGATAGGCTTGCTTTTTTATTAGTAATTTATAATTTAGTAAGGAGTTTTCAATTAGGCACATATTACATCACACTTGTCATTTACCAAGCTACAAGCATACATTGGAGAATGTTGAGCTAAACCATGTGCTTATCATTTGGATATCAGATTAAATTAGTAATGATCATCAAAGCAATTCAGAATTCATTAAACATCATGTTACAAAAAAAAATTCTAGGGTTGTTTGCATTAAAACGTACAAGGTACCAAAGCAAGCATTGGAAACCTCACAACCTATCCTTACCAGGCACATTGATGGTCAATAGAACATAATAATTTAACAGATCCCTTCATAAAGCCTTATAATTATAAGTCTTTCCTGGAAATCACTAAATTATGCCGTGCCTCTTGATGTCATGTCCATTTTCCTGGGGATTTACTTGAAGTGTACTTGACTTAGTGTCAAATTAATAATTCATTATTCTAGGTTTTTAAACTATCAGTCATGATCCGTGTGTTTCAATTTTTCTCTTTGTTTCTGTGTTACAATATTTCCAGCTGTTATGCCATTAATTTGGTCATCAGAGATGAGTTTTTTTTTAAAAAATATGATAAAATAAGTAAAGTAAAAAAAATTACAGTAGAACTTCAATGGCTCGAACTGCAATAGTTAGAACACCATGGATGTCTCAAACCCATTTTCTGGGTTTAATCATAATTCAACGTGGATAACTTGAACACCTCTTTAACTCGAACTGTTTTCATTGGTCTCTTGGGTGTTCAGAAGTGTTGACTACAAAATGAGAGATTTTTGGAAATTGCATTTAGCAAAATAAAAAAAAAGACATGAAATTACCACGCTCTAAAAAACTTAAATTTAGAATAAGGTACATCTAAAAAACTAATGTTGCACTTGTGAAAATGAAATCCTTCACAAATTTCAAAAACAATTGCGATGTGAAAAGAAATTAAATCATTCTACAGAATTTTACCAAAAATGTCAATTTCTCATCAAATTTGAGAACATTTTTACAAGTTACACAGAATCCACCTATGGAAAGCACACACTTCATGCTAACAAAACTAATATGTAATTTGAAGTTGCTTTATTTATTACTTTTCTAATGATCTAAAATATCAAATAAAATGAAACTTTGACAAATTCTACATAAATATTATGGTTTTAACTATCTGGAATTGTAACATAAAAACCCATGGGGATTCAAACTGTTTCACAGTCTAATTTTATTATGCTGAAATCAATACTTTAATCTGATTGGTTCATTTCCAACTACATTGTATTGAAGGTTTTAGTATGAAAAAATCGTGATTTAAACTACATTTAATCCAATACTATTAATTTTTCAAGAAAAAAATTGCTTCGCTGTCATCAGCAGGTTCAACCAAATTTACATTTTATTGATAAAAAAATAAACAAAATTTTTAAAAAGACAGAAACAAAAAAAATTCTTACATTCAGGAATGTTTGGAAAAAAAAATGCTCTCAAAAGTACTTACATAATGCCATCATGAATTATAGAATGAAAGTCAAGGATAAAAACAATTTGTAAATCTCAGACAGATACAATGTTCCTGGACCCTTAAGTCTATATGAAATTTGTAAATCTCAGAGGAGAACAATGTTAGTTCCGGAGGTATTAATAATATGTCAGCCCCACAGTCTACCTATATTCTGTACATTTCTGAGCAATACACAATGAAATCTGACAAGGTTGGAGATAAAATCAAACAATACAAGTTTCTCCTAGATATCAAGGGTCATCTTGTCTTCTCATACAAGATTCTAAATTTTTACATTGTGATAAATTCATCCCTTATATCAATGATGACAGAAACTTGGGGTGATACAAGTTCAGAATAAAACATCACTTAAGAACTAGACATTTCATGATTTGCCTACATTGTGGTATCCATCACAAAACAAATCTTACGATATTTCTACAAATAATTTTTCAAGTTACATACCTCTCATAAAAATTGTGTAACCAAATGATAAACCATTTTAAAGAGGTATTGTACTGTGGGTATTATTCAGCAAATCAAGACAAACAATAACCAAACATTATCTGGGTGCAAGTTTGATTGTCAGAAGAGTTTTCAAAGACTGGTTACTATAAATAGATTTTTCTGCATTCAAAAATATTTATTTGCAAGTTTTATAAGTGACAAAAAAAATTCTAAAAGAGATATTAACAAAATGCATTTTGAAAGACAACCCTGTAACCCGAGGCTTTCCATGAATGGTCACTGACAAATTCAGCAGGTTTTCCATTTCAGCAGCTTTCCAAGTTAGATACTTGAGAAAGAACCCCTGAACTACCAGAAATTTTATCACTTTAATCCAGTGCACCTTTTTTGTATAAGTACAACTGGAAACCTAAGCTGATTACTCATATTACATGGTACAATTTTTGGAGTGATAAAATTCTGTTTTGCAGTTAAAATCATTCACAACTTAAATTTCCAAACGATATTAACAAATAGAGGTAATCCAAATCAGTGTCTGTATGAAATATCAAACTGTCTGAAATCTAAATACAAAATTAATAGTTGTCAAAATCATAATGGAATTACACAATATAGAATTGAATAAGTTCTTTTGTTGAATTTAATACAATAGTCATGTAGCGTTGATTATCAACGCTACCAGAGAATGATTTTCTTGTTGCAGACATGTTCTGAAGTATATTATTCCTCAATCATGGCAGACATTATCTCTTACAAACAGACATATATGATACAAGGATCAATACCATCAAAATCATTATATAAGGAGTCAAGTTAATGTTTGACTGCTAATTTCTTTGATTCAGGTAAAAACCATCTTACTTCATGTTTTCTCATGTCAAATGAATACAGAAATATGATTGATGAGAGATTAAAATGATAGTAGGACAAGTCCTAAGACCTAATTGATTTCATGACCTTATACGATTAGTGCATAAAAAGGAATTCTCATTAAATATAATTTTGTCCAGCGACTTCACAACTATGTTTCCAATAGGGTATTGATGAAGTGGTGACCATCTAAAGAACTGTCGTGTATAGCTCTCAATGGACCACATTTCATCTTATTTACGTTATTAGCGTTGTCATCTCTTAAACTTCTGACTTTCTGCCATAATTTCTTTGTCACATTTTCATGGCTTTTTATACACATTCTTGCAAAATTGTCACTTGAACACAATCAGTTCATCCATCTTTTTTACAAAAACCCATGATTAAAGTCTAGAAAGTGTTCTAAGCAGATATTGTCCTGTCCAATTTTCCATTAAAGATTCCCTGACAATTTTACATTCTATAGAATCAGTATTATTACATCCATCACAGTTTATTTTCCTATTATCACCTACTGTGTCATAATCTTTTATTACACAATCAATTTTTAAATGGAGATTACTAATTTTTTTTGGTTCATAATCCATAAATTCAAATAGAATTTTATTTAAACAGGGTTAGCAGCTGTGATTTTTTTCTCTTTGTCCTGAAATGACCTGGATAATAACCTTACATGGTTCTAAATGTCAATTACATAGGTTTGTTGACATCCTGTCCCTGCTTTTCCCACAATTAAGTAACGCAGATGACCTGAAGACATTTTCTACTATAATATACATATATATATATAAAACTATCTTTAAATCAAATATAAAAATAAAAGTACAGATTAAAAAAATTTTGAATTTTACAAAACTTGAAAAACAGAAAATGACAAGTAGAGTAAAAATCCATTGCATCAGAACATTGGTTCAAAGTGTGAGAAAAAATGTAAAATTTCAGGTGACATTTCATAAACTTCATTTTCATCTTTCATTATTTTGTTTGTACAAAGATTATGAAAAATTGACCGACATCATGTAATATTAGGTACGGATCATGTAATCTGCTGGGAATGTCTTTCAACATAATTTTTTCTCCATTTCCACTGCATTAAATATCAATTTCACTTTAAATCAATATAAAAGAATAGAAACCTGTACTTAAGTAATATTTGATCAACAGCTTTTTACACAATACAAAGCTTTTACAATTTTTTTACAAATAAAAATGGTCATACTGATATCCTTAATGAGTGCTTCAAACAAATTGATCTATTTATTTTTTCTTGAGTAGTACAGGTAGAAAAGACGATAATGGAGCTCGGTAAACATTAAAAAAATATTTATACAAGAAAAATAAACATTAAATCATGCGGATTAAACTACATCTATAGTTTTCTTTATAAAATATTTAATGTCGCCATTTTATAATCAATTAACAAATTAAAAAAATATCATTATTCCATTAAGTACATTAAATATTCAGAAAACAGCAATTGTGTTACAATTAAGAATAAAAATCTATTGGGAGGAATTTTAATAATACATATATATTTTTTCTCATTCCAAAACATTATTATTTAAATTTTATACTATTGGGACTTTCCTTGATTAAGATTTCTTGTTCAAATTAATTAATCATGAAGGAAACAGAATAAGATGCACATGTTAAAATGGCTAAATCAACACAAGTTATTTTAAGCTTTAGACATTTCATAAATCACAAGATCATTATATAGGATTATTATCTGCTGAGAGAAATTGACACAAGATATTAATTTCACCACTAAGTAAAATTCTATTAATAATGATAAAAGCTACACTGACATAACTTATGAAATGTTGAAAGGGCATAACTCTTATTTATGTCAGGGTACAAAATCCTCTGTCTTCATTAAATTGCAAATTTTTTGAAGCTTGCCTGTGCTTAAATTGCAATAAAATTATAAAAAATGTACAAAGCCATACAGCTCATTAAAATTTATTGCAGTTGGCGTTAACATATGCGTTATGGCCTCATGTTCATTTACTCCATATCCTTTCTTAAAAAAGCATAGAGAAAATGATTATAAGACACATGCAAGACAAAGCCACTTAATTGTCAATGATTTGGGTAGTAATCATAGTCTTATATTGTGTAGTTGTTAAGAAATGACTTACACACAGTCACTCAAGCATGAAATGTAGGTCAAAGAGTGAAAACTACCAAAAGAACTATGCATTACTACCAGATCTACCTACAGGCCTACTTTCATTTTTCTATCTCTTACAGTTCCTGAAAAATCTACTTCAAAGCAAAAGTGAACTGGATGTAGGGACTTGCAGACATATGGACGTACAGACAGAGGGATGGACAAGGGTAACACCTGCGGAAGGGGCCTAAAAATCTCAAACCATTTGTTTTTGTATATTTAACTATAAGTGAAACAGATAAGTAATTGATGAAGATTTATAACAACCATCAAGTTAACACTCTTCAACAATTTATCTTTCAATTACAGGAGTAATATTTTACAAGAAAGTGATAGAAAATTGGGAGTTCTTTGGAGAAGTTTGATTTATTTAATACAATTGTGGATGCCTTTATACCTGACAGAATGAACCTGTTCAGAAAAACCAAATATCTCAACAGCTGAACATTTTGGCAGATTTCAATCATTTTGTTTTTTAAGAAAACATATAAAAATTTGATAATCTTGGCTTAACTTGCTACAAAATCAATCTTTGGAAACTTGCTACAGAACGTGACTTGTCTTTGAAATCAAATATATGCATATGTTTAATATAGGTTATGAATGTTATGATTGCAGCTATCTGTACAATCAAATGCACTTTTATGTACCATTCAGAAGACATGCTAATATCATCAGACAAAACAACACACTATTTACAGGTTTAAAATACAGATGACAAGTGCAGTGTTGCTGAAAATATTTATAGCCACCAAAGAAAAACTAGAGGCTCCCAGGAGCATTTATCGCTCACCTGGCTTTCAGTTGCCACAATAAAGCTAACATTGTAAGTTATACAGTTGAACTTAAGTCTCTCAAACTTTGGTAGCTCAAACACCAATATCTTGAACTGTATTTAAAGTCTGATGGTGTTTTACTATATTTCTTTGTTAGGCTTTTTTGACAAAAACGTACTTGCTAGACCACTTTCAACTTGAGACATAATTTTGTAAATGGCAGTCAACAACAATTTTTAAAACCATATTTTTAAGTTACCACATCAATATCTATTTGAAAACCAAATTTCATTGAAATTAAACAATGTTGAATTTTCCCGCCTTTTTTGCAGCCATTTTGAAAATGGCGGTCACCAAACAATTTTCAACACCACTTTTGAAGTAGTGACATCAATATCTACTTGGACACCAAATTTCATTGAAATCTGACATTATTGAATTTTCCCGCCTTTTTTTGCAGCCATTTTGAAATGGAGATCAGCAAACAATTTTTAACATTAGTTTTGAAGTCACAACATCAATATCTATTTGGAAACAAAATTCCATTCAAATTGGACAATGTTAAATTTTCCGGCCTTTTTTGGTGGCCATTTTGAAAATGTCCGTCAACAAACAATTTTTAGCAACTGCTTTGAAGTTGCAACATCAATATCTACTAAGAAACCAAATTTCATTGAAATTGGACAATGTTGAATTTTCCCGCCTTTTGTGGAAGCCATTTTGAAAATGGAGGTCAACGAACAATTTTTAACATTGGTTTGAATTTGCAACATCAATACCTATTTGGAAACCAAATTCCAATGAAATTGGACAATGTTGAATTTTCCCGCCTTTTTTGGTGGCCATTTTGAAAATGGTGGTCAACGAACAATTTTCAGCATCTGTTTTGAAGTTGCAACTTCAATATCCACTTGTATATCAAATTTCATTGAAATTGGACAATGTTGAATTTCCAGCCTTTTTGGGGAGCCATTTTGAAAATGGCAATCAACGAACAATTTTCAATTTTGGTTTTGAATTCGAAACATCAATATCTTTTTGGAAACCAAATTTCATTGAAATCAGACAATGTTGAATTTTCCCGCCTTTTTTGGCGGCCATTTTGAAAATGTCAGTCGACGGAAAATTTTCAACACCGGTTTTGAAGGTGCAAAATCAATATCTATTTGGAAACCAAATTTAATTGAAATCAGATAATGTTGAATTTTCCCGCCTTTTTTTTGCGGCCATTTTGAAAATGGCAGTCAACATACAATTTTTTTCACCAGTTTTGAAGTCACCACAGCATGGCAAACTTTTTACCAATTCACACTTAACCTTCATCTTCTCTTGTTAGGGAAACAAAAGACAACAAAATATGCAAATTTGAAAATTCCATGAAAAAGGGCAACAACTTCTATAAAGGTTTTGTGATTTTCTTCAAATTTTCAGGGTGGGTAGATCTTGATATGCTAAGTCTTTTTGCAATTTACACTTGACTTCTACCTGTTACACTTTTTGAAATAAAATAATAAATATATTAAAATTTAGAAAATTTTATTGAAAAAGGGCAATAACTCCAACATGAGTTTTTGGATTTTCTTTAAAATTGCAGGGCTGGTAGATCTTGACATGCTGATTATTTTCACTCCATCAGACTTTTGATAACTGTAACGGTTTTCGAGTTATTTGAAAAAAATAATGCAATTTACCCCTTTGTTCTATTTTTAGTAACAGCAGCCATGTTGCTTGGTTTTCAGACTAATCGAACACAATTTTGAAACTGTTTTCCCTTGTGATGATTCAGGTAAAGTTTGGTAACAATTGCCCCGGTGGCTTAAGAGGAGAAGAATTTTTAAATTGATGACAAAAAGTATCAAATTTCTTAAATTTGAGCAATAAAGGGCAATAACTCCTATATGGGTATTCAGATTTTCTTCAAAATTTTAAGGTGGGTAGATCTTGATATGCTGAACATTTTTGTAATTTAAAGTTGACCTCTATCTGTTATATTTTTCGTGATAAAAAATAAAGAATATCAAAATTTTGAAATTTTCACGGAAAAAGGGCAATAACTCTAAGATGGATTTTCAGATTTTCTTCAAAATTGCAGGGCAGGTAGATCTTGTCATGCTGATCACTTTAACATCAGTCAGATTTTTGATATTTGTAATGGTTTCTGAGTTATTTGCTGAAAACTGCAATTTACCCCCTATGTGCTATTTTTAGTAATGGCAGCCATGTTGTTTGGTCCTCGGACTAATCGAACACAATTTTGAATCTAAATACCCTGGCGTTGATTCAGGCCAAGTTTGGTAAAAATTTGCCTAGCGGTTTCCGAGGAGATTTTTGAAAAAGTTTTTTTTGAAAAAGTTTAAGACAGACGGACGGCGACGGACACCAAGTGATGGCAATAGCTCACATGGCCTTTTAGGCCAGGTGAGCTAAAAAAATATATAATAAATAGCTTTAAAAATAAAATACATGAACAAGATTTCTACATTAACATCCAAAGACCATTATTTATTTGCATTTTCTATGGAAAACTGCAGAACAACATATTTTTTAATGGAAAACTGCAGAACAATAGATTATTTCAAGTGAGTATAAGTGTCAGATGTAAGAGACATTCAATATCCTCGGGTTTATCTCTTTAGACAAGGTTAATTTTTTGCATATACATCATATTCTCAGTGGCAGATTTGGGGGTGGGGTGGGGTGGGGGGTGGGGGGGGCCCAGGCCCCCCTTAGGTTGAAAAATATTTAAAATTCCTAGGGGTTTTTAAAAAATAAGGTTCCAGGCCCTCCTTTTGAAATAATTATGGGTCGGGCCCCCTCTTAGCAGAAAGTCTGGATCTGCCACTGATTTTCTTGGTCACAGGTCACTTTAAAATCATAAAATAGACATTGTATAAATTTTATCAACTTCCAATTATATTTTCATATATTTTAAGACATATAAACAGCTAATGGAAATTGAAAGAAAACTCCAGAGAGGACTGTTTCCTGCCAAAATTCTGAACTCTTATATCTCAAAAATTCTTACATGGATTTTCAAAATTTTTTGCTCTTGTTGTTGTATTAGCAAAGCTCTTCAAAATAAAAGATCAAAGTTTTAATTCTAATTACAAAATTTCTGACACTCGTACTCCCTTAGAGACAGTAGTGTTGCAAAACGGAGCCCACTAATCTACTGGTGATCAGTGATGTAGCAGGACACCCAACACATCCTGACTGTATCACTCCTGTTTGTGATGTTACATATGAATCATACATGTCACTTCTGTTCGTGATGTTACAAAGTGGCTCTTTAGCTTCAATATGTCTTTGTTTGGTATAATTTGATGTCCAATTTAGATACAATCTTAGACCAAAAGTATTATTACAACATCAAAATTTCTGTGCATTTTGTATAAAATGAACTCTTTTAAAAAAAATCATCTGAGACTTTCCTGTAAGAGTTTGGCAAACATTCTGTAATTTTTGGTATTTGCAATGACATAATTATGAATACAAATGTACTTTGTTCTGTTGTTCTGGAAGTGTTTTTCAGCCCTTTGTTGACTTTTACCAACATTCTGACAATGATTTCTTTGGTCACTCTCTATGTCTTGTTCCTTCATGTCCTTTAGCTTATTGTTCTCCTTTCAGCAATATCTGTAACTGTGTTGGTAACTGAATATGCACATACTGTTTCAAAAATACTGTACAATACAAAAACTACATGCATTACATTTTATATAGTCATTTAAAACTTTAAAAATCTTTAAAATTTCTTTTAAAGTATTTAAGCACCCAGACTGTTTTCTGATCTTAGCAAGATCCTTCATAACTACATTAACATATATATTCCTTTGTGTTAATTTTGTTTGAATCATTATGTACTGAATGTAAACTTTTAACCCCAAGTTTCAGGTCATTCACAATTTAAACCAGTTTAAAGTAAAAATATACATACAAAAATTCATTATTCCGATAAAGCCTTTCCGGGAGGAAGCTTCAAATATTCATTCTGATAATATTTAATAACATTGTTTTAATACACAACAGCTTGTGAATGCTTCAATACTAAAAAATCTGTGTTATTTACAGAATTAGAGCTTTACTACATGTATATTGACAAACTAAAACAATTTATGCCTACACTGAAACTTGTCATAAACAAGCAAACATGAAAAATTCAACAAGCAGATTTCAAGGGGCCATGTCATCTACAATGGCAGATTTTGAGTGTCCATGGTATTTAATAGGAAGAATTTAGCCAAGGATTTTCATTTTTGTAAATATTTATATATTATTCCCAGAATTTTACATGATGTATTATATATTTCTGGCAGGTTAAAAAAATGCCCCTATAGAACCTACTGCATCTGCTCACAATGTGTAGGCTGAAGATTATTTCACATAATATATTACCTTTACCCCATAAACTTACAGTTTCAAAGGAGTTTCTGATAAACAACCCAGATTTTATAAATGAGCTTTTTTGGCCCAGTAAACCTCTAAAACCAGTAAAATTTTAACTAAAGTACCAGGCATACAACTATATCAGATGAACAGCATATCTTGAAAGTTTGGTTGAATTAGATGGCACTTTTTGAGTTACATAGCTTCTATAAGTAACTTTTACCGTGTATTGGGTACATTTTTTAAAGTTTTACTCTATGAATACAGTGCATCCTCGTTATATCGCCACCTTTGGGACCAGGGAAATTTTTGGCGATAAGTGAGGGTGGCGATATATCGAGGGAATGAATAACATAGAAACTGCAACTTTTTGGAAAATGTACCTTGAAAATGGTTGGCGATAAGTTGAGGGACAGCCGTTAAAGAGGGGCGGTATAACGAGGGAGCACTGTACTTCTAAAAAATGTTTGATGCATTTTAGGTATAAAACTTTGCCCTCCTTTAATGAAAACCTTGCTACAGGCTGCCACTGAACATTTTGTAAGATTCAAAATACAATTTTGCATTCGTTTTCACAATTATTATATTAGTTGTATATGTCTTGAACTTTAACCATAGATTTTACTACTGGTGCATCTACTTGTATTTGTCGTTAAGATAGCTGCTGATTTTTTATATCTAGAACTATTGTTTAGTATCAAATGCATGCTTCTAGCTCTAGTAGTCCTACTTACTTGAATCCCCATCATTGGTACCAAACAAGTCCCTGTAAAATAAAGAAATTATTATTAGTGTTTAGTAAATTTCTGCATGTAAAACTGGACTGCACGCCTTACAAAACCACCTTTATTCAAAAAAATTGTTATTTCCCCACAATTCTCCAAAAATAATAGATTTTAATATATTTTACCATGCCATCATCCACAGACAATTAGTCCCTATAGTATTGAAAATCACTTGTTATTCACAAAATCAAAGAAAAGCATGTATATTCTCAATCAAACAATACAATTTGTCCATCATTAATCATTCTTGTAAACAGGAAGACAACCAAATGGACCTATGTTGTTATAGAAAGATAAGGGTGCTATATAAATCTATACTAATTGGCTGGGTGAGGTGTAAAGTACTACATGTGGTCAGTGTTCCAACATCTGTCTCCAGACATAGATATTTTGTTTGGTCAATGGATAATATATAAAATCAGATAACTTTAATCCTACTACAAAACCCACAGGACTTCAGGAACCATCATTGTATTATAACCACTCTTCAAATCTACTAATATTGGTTTTTAACAATATTCTTCAATCTCGGTTGGAAAGATTGTATGCAAAATATTTACAATATTTAAATTGATATTTTAAATTGAATATTTGTAATTTATAGTATGTAAAATATTTTCCATTCCTCATGTATATAGTTAAAATCAATATGTTTTCACGTTGTTTTGTCCAAAAATGAATTTGAAAATAACACCTTTTTAGATTCAGTACAAAATTTGTATGTTTTAGAAAAATATTTATGATATTTAAATCAATATTCTAAATTGAATATTTTTCCAAAATTGATATCTTTTCCCCTATGTATATGATAAAAATAATAAAAAAAATCTTCAAGTTTCCGTGCCATAGAAAAAGCTTCCATAACTTTCTAGATTATGAAAATGTACAATATTCCCGTAATAATATTGTGTCTGTGTCTGAAACATATTACAATGTTTGTTTCCCCCACGCAGGTAGTAAAGCAAGTAGTAAAGCACGATTCAAGCTGATATTAATCCCCAATGCTATCAAATATTATAGAGTAAGTCTTTGATAGCACTAAGCCATTATACTTCCTGCATTATGGCTTACATAAAAATGGGGGTTTAAGTGACTTTCTTTCTTTTAAGATAAAAAGAGAAAAATCAATTAAACAGTAAATAATTATTAACCTGTACTACAGATAATTTGCTTCAAGTGTTTCTCAAGAACAATAATTATTTTCTCATTTTATTTCAATTTGTAAAGTACACAACTGACTTGGAAAACCAGGTTACAGTTTGTAAGAAGCCTGAATGACTAGCAGCAGTTGTGAAGAATACAACACCTTGAGGAATTCCTTTGATACGCCCCTGTCCATACTGCCCTGTAAGGGTTCCACTAATTCTCTCATACAATATATCTGTGGAAATTATAGTAATTGTATTTATTTATTTCAGAAAGGTACAAAGAGAAACAGTTGGAACAAATTGACAACAAACCTGCAGAAATTTCTTTGTCACACTCAAACAATGCCAAGGTGACAAGCCATTGACCTTGACACAATCAACTTGATAAATAGGTTTTCCCCATATAGGGGAAAAGTGTGATTTTCAAAAGTTATGTTCCATTATATACAAAGCATATCCATTAATTTGTGTTATTGTACAGTACAAAGAAAATCTGGTAATAAAAAAGGTGTGATTGATACAGGTGGGGTCAGGTGTGAACATTAAGAGGATTTCCATGGCCATTTTTTCACAGTGTTAGATTCCTGCTTTGATTCCGTATAAATGTTCTGATATTATTGTTTTTTAAGTTGTGAGGAAATGAAATTTTCTACTTGACTACAGCTGTTCTTAATACGCAGATCGATTTGATCCTAGAATTCATTTAGCTGGAAAATGAAGTATTATACCTACAGAATACAATAAAAGACCATAATCTTAGTTTACAATTACTAGCTTTATCCGACAGCTGAAGTAATATGTCATTGGCACAGCTAAAACAGGAACTTCATCTAAATAACATGTAATTTGCACAGAAAACAGCTATAGTGCTTTAAAATTCCAGGGTTTCAGGCTAAAATAGATGCAAGTTTGTTCAGAGCCAACTCAGAATTTTTAAATTCTTGGCTAATGTAAAGTAACTTGTCATTAGCCACTGACAAACTGTGCCATAATCCAAGGTAAGTGTTGATCATCTCTGGCCACAATAATATGGCAAGCAAAATTTGCCAAAATGCAGCAAAACCTGGTATCTTGTCAGAAAACAAGGGTTTCCTGGACTTGTGTTTCCTACAGTAAATGTGAGCTTTGGCATAAAAATGCATACAAAGTTTTGAATCCAATGAGTATTTGAAGCTAAACCAAAGATACTTCAGTAAATGTGAGTTCCCCGAGAGGAATAATGTTTCTCAGTTCTTTCAGGATTACCCATATTTGCTGAAGCAAACTTTGGATGACGTTGAGAATCTTATTTGATCCTAAGATTTTTATGTATTCCTAAGCAAAAACTTGCATTTGCTTCAGGACACTCAAAATTAGTACAGGGAACAGTGTTTCATGACATTTCCTGACTACAAAATCTGGATTTGCTGACTAAAACCAGCTTTCTTTGTCACTTGGCATACAACATAGTATCCTAAAACTTAAGGCACGTCATCAGCTACTCAAGACTATGCTTTGAACTTCAGGTCAGTGCAGAATGACATATTAGCCAAGAAAACACACCAGGGTTAATGATAAACTTTCAAGCCAGACACATACATTTATCCCTCCCCTCCTTGATTATACATAAGAAAGAACTAGATTGATCATAAATAAATTTTAGAATTCTATTCATGACGTTTGTTTTTTATTTTTCTCCATTTTAAAAAAAATCCAATAAGTTAAACCTTGGCTAGGTAAAGTTATTTTTTGTGAAGACACATAAAATTTCAATATGAGAAAAGGCAGACATGAAAATCTAATTTTTTGCTATATTATATGCAATAAAAAAATTTCTGTCTTTCATGCAATAGAAAATTGAATTATTTCAAGGTTTCAATTAATTTAAAGCCATTTTCGGAACATCTGAACCAAGTTTCTAAT
Organism: Modiolus philippinarum; assembly: GCA_002080025.1. NCBI lineage: Eukaryota > Metazoa > Mollusca > Bivalvia > Mytilida > Modiolidae > Modiolus > Modiolus philippinarum. The sequence continues at coordinate 194,414 of MJUU01064809.1, forward strand.
CTTGACAGATTGTGGATTATACCACAGTAAAATTGGATTTGGAAGTACATCCTGGTGTACAGAAGAATTAATAATTGATTGGGTGTAGAAATATTTTCAATATGCTCTGGCTCAATTTAGTATCCATTAGCTATAACCTAATGGAATTCACATCCTGTTAATACCACAGCAACAATGCTGGCAGTGCATTCAGTTTTTTCACAAATCTAGCTATGATTTGTTTCATTATATTTTTGATTGTCCCTGCAGCCAGGCATACAATTTTATTGTACAATCAGAAATTACAATTTGTACAACAGTGACTTTTATAGCCACCAGGGACATGTTATTGATGTGGAATGTAGATTAAAATGATAATCTTATTATTCTAAGTCATATAGTTTTTTCATATATCTATATTAATACAGGAAACAGTTTCATTGATACAAAAAACCTATCATTTCGTAATTTTAGATCGGTCCCTATGGCTAAAAGCATATTGATTAAGGTACTTCTGTCATAATCTTTCTACTTTCTGCTTCAACTATTAAAGATACTTTTTCATCGATTTACAATAAAAATACCTTTCTGAAAATCGTAAATATCATCATATACATTGTATATGACAATGATAACATGACTAAGATTAGATCTTCACCCATAAACAATGTCGTCTCTTGTGTTATCAGTTAAAAAGCATCCTCTTCATTTTTGCGACCAAAATAGCAGTAGATGCATTAACGTACAGTGATGATTTTATAAAAAAACTTTCTATTAAAGTCTATAGAGATTAGGAATCTTATATCACAGATCAGCAAATTTAAATTCCTATTTTCACTAGTGCCAATACTTCGGTATTTTTTTTTTCTAATACTAAAGATTACTAATGCTGTTTTTTTAATCACCATGAAGTTCTAAGAGACAAAAAATCATTTCGAAGATGCAGAGCAAATTTCAAATCATTTCCACTATCATAAGCCGATGAAAATTTGGTTCATAATTCAAAATCAAAGAATCGGTAAACAGGAAGTGACCCCATCTCAAAACTGGATTGTTTTCACAATGCAACTCATTGTTTTCAAGGTGCAGACAAAATTTGAAATCATTCCCACTCATACTAACCAAGAAATCTTCGTCCAAAAAATCTTTGACGAAGATTTCTAACTAAAAACAAAAGTATCAGTAAAATGAGTAAATAGGAAGTAGTTGCAAAAGAAACCTGAAAATCACTTACACAATTTCAGCTGGATATTGTAAGGGTTAGGGGTTTCGCAATAGTAGCATTAGATAACAATTAGGTATGTTAGGTATGCATTGCAAGCTGCAGATCAAATTTCAAATAATTCCCAATAATACAAGAAAAGAAATCTTTGATAAAAATTTGGTTTATGATTAAAACTCAAAGTATCAGCAAACAGGAAGGGATCAGGCCAGCAACCTGAAAATTGCTTATATGATACAACTCATCATTTCCGAACTGCAGACCAAATCATTCCCACTTATGAAAGCCAAGAAATCTTTGATGAAAATTTCGTTTTATAGTTGAAATTCAAAGAATTGGCATTAACAGAAGTGGTAATGCTAGAAATGTGAAAATTGCTTACAAAATACAACTCATTATTTCAAAGCTGCAGACCAAATTTCAAATCATTCCCACATGTACCAGCAAAGAAATCTTTGGTGAAAACTGGGTAAAACTAAATCCAAAGTATCATTAAACAGGAACTTGTTAAATCTGAAAATCACTAACATGATACAATGTGAAAATTGCTTACAAAATACAACTCATTATTTCAAAGCTGCAAACCAAATTTCAAAGTATTCCTACTGATACAAGCCAAGTTATCTTTGATGAAAATTTGTTTATAGTTTAAAAATAAAAAAATAAAAGTATATATACCAGCAAACAGGAAGTTGTGGCACCAGAAACCTGAAATTATGGCTTTACACAATACATCTCATCATTTCCAAGCTTCGACTAAATTTCAAATTATTTCCTTTATTACAAGCCAAGAAATCTTAGAAAAAAATTGTTGATGGAGGAAAAGACAAAAATATTTTTTCCATACTTATGAATTGACAGTAGTTTTCACTAAAACTGAATGAAACTTGTTTTCCAAAATGTTTGATGAAAATCTGGAATCTTTTTACAATGACCTAAACAAGGAACATCATGGCCCATATAGCTGAGTTCATAGATCCTTGCTGTGCCATAAGTGCCTTAAAGTCAGACTCACAGACATCATACATGTCATTTCCTAACATCAACATAGCCTTTTGACTTGTAATTCTTTGGGTGGCAGGCAAATCAAACAACTTAATTTACTTGTCATTGGTTTAAAGCAACATTTTTTGGACTTATCTTGTCAAAGGATTATTGAAAAAGAAAAAGATAAAAACCCAAGGCCACTGCATTGGATTTTGATTTTTTATGGTTACAAAGCAAGACATTGTGTCACATCCAAAACAAATCAACCCAAATATTACTCAAACAAATCCTATCTCTAACAAGATAAATTTATCACCATTTTTGTGTACATAATATATATTAAACTTTTTATCATAGTCTATAGTGTTAATCTTATGATAATAGGATAAAACTTGTGCAATCAGAAACTAAATTAAGATGACTGAAAAATTTTGATGTCCTTAAAAGTCCTAAAATTTCTGCCTTATAGCCAAATTAATAAAAATATATACTTATTGTTAATGAGGCAATAAGACTGATAAATTTCCCACAATTTCAGGTGTTTCAAATATTTTTTCTTTTAATTTTCAAGTTTCTTACATTCTGAAATAAAAATTTTCCATTATTTCTTAAATATGTGGACGATAATTTAACCAACATTTAATTGCACATCTAGCCATGATGGTCCAATTTAATTGTTAGCATCACTCTGAATTTTTTTTTTTTAAATTAAGGTGGAAAATCAAAAAAAAACACACATTTATGCAAATGTTTCCATTAGTCATTCCAATTTTTAGGGCTACTTTTACTGATTATAAATGCTAATCAATCTCATGTCCTCTTGATATTTAAACTTGCTTTAATTGTTCAAAATCATTTAGTTGTCCTTTATACATTTATGATATGAAAATGAGCAAATGGTACTTATAACAGTGGACAATGAGTGAATGGTACTTAAGTCAGCTGGAGGATTGGGCAGTGCTTATTATTACTATACAATGAATCAATATTACAGCTCTTCCATGTTGTAGACAATGGAACACCAAAACTTGATGGAGTCTCCAACTTGTCACAGCTCTATGTTTTGCTTCCTTTATTGTAACTTCCAGAAAATGAAATATTGCAAAAACTACACAGATTTAACTATTTGATATGAATGAGACAGTGGAATTGAAATGAGAACAAAACCTGTTCTGTGATATAGACTTTCTGAGTAATGGTTTCAATGTGAATATCTACCATTGCCATCTGCAACATATAAGTTTTCTGATTAATTACAAGTTTTAGAGTATAAAGAGTATAGGTTTTCTGATAAATTGTTGACATATACACCTTAGTATGTATATAATATGTTCCTGTAAAGCCCGTTATTGTGGGTCAGGTCTTATAAAGGTTTTGCTTATATTCTTGGCTTAAGACTATATAACTATAGATTTTCTGATTTAATGCTGCAACAGTGCAGGTGTGTAGAATTTGGATGCTGATATTACATGAAAATATCTCCGACATCAACAGAAAATTTGGCTACATTCAGATTCTGCAGAGCCAGTTACATGTATTTGAAAATACCAGTAGTCTAATGTAACTTTTCATAAAACTAATATGAGACAAATTGCCTGCCTTGGGTCAATGACCATGGTCAACCATGGTTACCATCACTTATCACTTACAACCATGGTTAAACTATGGTTTGAGGTGCTTTTCACCATCATCAACCATGGTCAATACAGATTTTGATTTTTTGATGACCATGAGGGGCCTGATGGGTGGGGGGGGGATGGGTCTCATCACGAAAAAATTATTTGCACCAATCACAGTTCACGGGAAATTCATTTTGGCAATCATGGATCAAATAATGTTCTAATAACGATTCACGGGGGAATTGAAATCCCCGATCACGGAGAACGAAATAAACCCATCGGCCCCCTGGACCATGGTTGACCATGGTGTGGTGATATATAGATATTAAACAATTAACAAATTGTTGGTATACAACAGTTCACTGTAAAATTAAATTTGAACTATTTGATGGATGGAGGAATTTACTGATTTTTACCCATAAATTGTGTCATAAGTTACAGTAATGTGGAGATGTCATGGAAATTTATAGGCTGGACATTTCATTGTGTATCTTTGGAATAACAAACTTAAGTACATGCTATTTTTCTCAATTGTGTTAAGTTTTTAAATATTTCTTTCACATTGGTTATGCAAAGTATATAATTGTGATAACCTAGTTATGGAGATGATGACTTGCATTACCTTTTTTTACATGTATAAATTCCTCCTGTGGCACTATTGATACTGAAGGCATATATGTAGAAAATTCCTGACATGTTACTATTAACACTAGGACATAATTATATTCAAATTTTCTAGTATCAATGTTACTTTTTCTGCTAGGTTGTAGCACATATGTAGAAATTCCAGATATCTTGTTAGAAGATGTCTGCATGAATTGTTCCTTAAATAGACATATATGCAAATTTTCATACTGTAAAACGGGAAATTTTTGTGAGGATTTCATTTTTTCTTATTTGGTGATTGGCACATAGTGTGAAAAATTTTCCCGAACATAAATTTGTTTTTATTAATACAAACGTATTAGTGAGAAATTGTTAAAATAAAAATTGCAAATAGGTTCAGGAATCAAAATCATAAAATTTAAACCACGCAAAAATAACAGATTTTTATATATTGCTGCTGATTATGAATATTACTGAGTACTTGGAACATTTGAACATTAAAAAATCTGTCTGTATTTTTTCATTCCATAACTTATTACAAACAAAACATTTATATATATTACTGTATTTTTTATCTTGTTTGTCTAAAGTAAAAGTGAAAAGGACAATAGCCGAAATCTGAACTCTGCAAAATTTGACATGAAGTTTCCTGTGGTGGAAAAAAAAGTACTAGGTAAACACTCAGTACACCCCCTGTCAGTTTTTACACAGTGAAATCCAGTTTAAAATATATTTACAGTGTAAACAAGGGGGATGGGTTCTAATCGATAATCTATAGACAAACAAAAAAATGACATAAGTAATTTCCGACTGTTTTAGTGTAGCATCACGTTTCTGATTATGGCATGCAACGGAAAAAGTGAGTTACTCATTTTAAGGAGGTATCTTGGGCTATAATTGAATTGTTCACTCAGACCTGGAAAAATGTCATGAATATTTCAACAATAGAATCCTTAATGTCAATTTCATTCTTTATCTACAAACAAGCTGTCTTTATTTTGGAATAGATGAAAGAAGAAATAAACAATCTTTCACCATGGTAACCAGGTATATGGATTGTCTTTGGTTAATCTTTTATTTAATTGTTACTTAGAAAGATAATTAAAGAAAGATTCCTTGGCAGATTAATTAAGCCATCATAAAGAAGTTCTCTGATTGGAGTCGGTAGTTCAATCTTTTTAAAAAAAATCCCTCACAATATTGCATAACAAGAAATTCTCAGGCTTTTTTCCCAAACTATAATGACTTTCTAATTGGTGAACATTTTTTGGGAAGATTTATATCTCCATATGGCTTAAAATGAAATTAAAACTCATAAATGTCACAATAAAATATTCACTAAGTATTTTAACTTTTTTTTTTCCAATTAGATTTGTTACCACACACAATCTGTCCCTTTTAATTTTATGTTTTTTGAACTGGAAAAACAAAAATTGAAAAACTGAACATTTTAAAGGGCTAAAAAAATTGCTTGAATTTGATGGTACAGTGGTCAAGTGTTCTACATTTTATCAAATTGGACATTGGTTTTGAGAAATTCAGATGTCCATTAAAACTCAACCCAAACCAATGTTCTTAATTTTATTTTCACATTCAAATGTAATTCATGCCAGTGAACTTATAATACATACATTAAATAAATATCATTTCCTTTGAAAACTAAATTTTGGAGATTTTTGTTTATTCTGCTGCTCTATGTCATTAACCTTTAACTAAAGGATATAAAAGTACAAGCTGACGAAAAGACTTTATTTGAGAAAAGGTTGTCAACTTACATTTTGAGTCTAAAAAATAAATAAGTATGTTTTATTTTTCATAATTTTTCAACAAAATTTTCATGTCCCTGAAAACTTAACTTGTCAGGTAATTGATCATAATTGACAGACAATAGCAGTCATTCTTACAAAGCTAATTTTGAAGCTGGTTCCTATTTCATTCTATAAAATGTCAAGAAAAAAACCTTACCCTAATTTGTGTCCTTGTTCCAGGAGACAATGTATGTCTTTCAAGTCGACACCTTTACAATTATCTTTCTTTTTTTTAACTTTCCTCATTCTATTTTTCCGATGATGCTTTCTCCCCGATTCCTTATTTTTTGCCATTACATAACCCCCTTCACACCGACACAGAACAGCCAATTTACATAATGATGTGATTCAATATCCAAAAGGTTTCACAAGAATTGCAAAAATCCACTAAAAATCACAAGACATATAAATTATATCCTTCTAGACTGGCTGCAAGTACAAATTAAAAATTCCATATGACAGAAAAGTGAAATAAAGCTTTGTAAAACAGGTGCTAGCTTCACTCATTGGCCATAGTTTTCTGTGATTTATCTATCCAACCAGTTGGTCAAAATATAACATTTTTTTAATCTAATCATGAGCTAGATATTTTCTCCTTGTAGGATAATCACTCACTGATAATGATTTTGTAAGATATAAATATGTCCAGTATTGACATAAAAAATGATGTACAGTTGACGACTACCTATACACACAGCCTGACTACAGCAGATGTAGGTAGCAATGAAGTATTGATGTTTTCTGTTGACCTTATATCACATGGACAGTTTCTGTCCAACGTTAATCAGACATTTATTGCTAGTGTTATAATGTTCTCCATTATATAGATGTCTCATAAATACCTCCTTAATTTATGACAAGTGCTTATCATCATCTTATAACAGGTTACCCAATACACATCCCTAGTGAACCCAATACATATCAAAGATGTCTACACATTTAACAAAATTTGTGAAAAAAATTACACTTATTCGAATAAAAATTGGAATTTTTATAATTTGGTGTTAAGTGCTTTAAATCCCTCCTATAATAACAACAAAACCACCTTTTTTTCTATAGCTCACGCCAGCTAATCTGTTATTGGCATTTCGTGTAGACTTTCCAATGGTACTAAACAAACTGTGAAAAACGTCAAGAGTAAAGTACTATGTAAATTGTGACATTCAATATAAATAATCCTCCCTATATTTGTCACAGATGTAATTATTAAATAGAAAAAGTAATTTAAGATTTCACTTGTAATTCAAGAATGAAAATAATATCACAAGATTCTATGTATAATACAAGTACTAAACATAAATGTTTTAACGAGGTCTCAAATTCAGTGATACCACCTTTTACAAATAATGAAATTGACTACTGTTGGAACTGGCACACTATTAATTATAAAATCTACTTAATCTTCAAAACTTAGGTTATTAAATAGTAAAAATGATAAAATAGGTCTGAATATGTCGACGCCATGTTAAATTAACATCTATCTTCTGTTTCATTTCATTATCTCTACCTTAAAAGAGATAAAAGATGATCCTTGTCATTTTATATACATTTCACTTTACAAAGACAACATTTAATTTCCAAATTTTTCAAATTCTACAGCTATAGGTGTAATTCTTGGAAGTTGGATTTAAATTTGAAACCAGAGGCCTAAATGTCACCTATCACCAGGGGATTGGAATAAAAAATGAAATACATATCTGAGAGCATTCTATAGGTTTTGAATGTATACGAGTCTGTTTGTTCCCGATTGTCTGACAGACATTAAGGTATTTTTCCTTCAACTTGGATTTATTATATATAATTACAAATCAATCAATAGCAAATCAAATGGCTTAAAGCTGTCAAACTGGAGCTGTTCTGTTTTAATCAGTTTTAGATTCATATAAGGTCAATGTCATACAAAACATAAGGAACAAAGGTCTTGACCAAATGGAGATATGAAAATACATTCAAACACATACATGTTCCATTTCAAATGCCACAGATACAGCTTTACAGAGTTTCATGTCAGTTAGTCCCAAATTAAGTTTCAGGAGGTAGACCCTTTAAAAAAGGGACAAGGTCAAGTAAGGTGAAAGTCATATATTCGATTGAAACATCGCCTTTTTTCGAAAATATAATATAAATATAAGCAAAAATTAAAATTAAAACACATGCATGTGCAATTTCAAATGCTACAGGTACAGCTTTACAAAGTTTCATGAGTTAGGCCCCAAAAACAAATCAAGGGCAAGTAAGGTGAAGGTCACATAAAAAAATATCCCAGCTCGATTAAGTAATGGAGGTAGACCTTTCAAAAAGGGCAAAGGTCAAGAAAAGTGTAGGTCATGTAAAAATCAAAACACATGCATGTGCCATTTCAATTTCTTAAGCAATTGACAAGGAGATAGACCAAAAAGGTCATGGTCAAAATATGATGCCTAGGTCATTTCAAGGTCTTTTTAAAAAAAAAAGAAGAAAATATCTTATCTGTCAAGGTGAATATCAGGGAAAGGTAAAACCATTTTAACATTAAATTTACGTAATACCTTATTTCAATTTGTATATGAGCTTTAATAAGGATATTACACTGGTCATCAATTCTGTAGGGAAGTCAAATAGAATAGGAACTCAGATTTTTGATAGTTTTAGCTTTCCATAGATTTGTCTTGTGTAGTACAAGCATTTTTGATGTCAACATACATATACCAGACAAGTCAATCAAGATGAAGGCTAGCCTTAAGACAAATTACAATTATAATGGGATGTTATGACATGACAAATAGAGGATAATCTTACTGTCTCCAAACAGAAGAAACAAATATTAATTATGTTTGTCATACATAATCCACATCCTGAGCCAATTTTCCATTATGACTTTCCATATTTATTTCTACAATATGAATTTATAAAGGCATAAAATTTATCTATATGTGAAGAATATACCATTTATGATTTCATGATTTTTAAAAGTATCTCTCTTCCGTCTTTGGATTTCTTGGACATCCACACTGCATATTTGACTTACTTAGTACATGGTTGAGTATGAAATTTTACTGTAGTTCATGGTATTTGTCGCCTGTGAATAGCTTCAAAGATAAGCATTAAAATCAAGCCTGATATATTTTAGTTTTAAGCATAAACCATCAGTTTTGAATAATTAATTTTGCATTAAAGTTTATTAGGAGGATTACAGGGATTACTGTATATGGAAAAATCCATTATCTTTAGCATTATATTGTTTTCTATTCTCAAATGTCAAATATGTGAATGCTTTGTAATGCTTCTTAATGTAAAAACACAATCATAAATCCTTCGTACATCAAAAAGTAAGTTTTAATCCTAAAATATACCAAATAAATTATATGTACTGTCAATAAAAGGTTATCACCTTCAATAATGAAGTTATAGATGCTCCATAATTTGATTGTTCTCATTTTCTATACATCCCTCTTGCTTTATTAAACACAACAAAGGATTATGTTTATATCCACAAGATTTTGTTTTGTTAGTGAAGATAGGCTGAATTAACATGTATTAAATGTAAGTGACCCCTTTAACAAGAAAATTTGTACCTGTCAGGTGTTAATCTGTAAATTATGGCCATTTGATACCAAATAATTCACTAGCAATTTATATTCTAATTAAATTATTCCATCTCTTAAGGCATCAAATGGGTGGGCAAGAAAAGTTTTCAAAAGGCGAGAATGTCAGACATTTGACCACCTGCCACTTCCATGACGACATGAAAAAATGATTATACTTCTGTGAATTATGAACAATAACAAAATGCAACATAAATTTAAAATGTACAATTTTATGATTAAAAGAAGTTCTAAGGTTCTCAAATTTTGATGATGGTGACAAGAGTGTCATGTAAAAAGAAGATATAATTTTTATTATTACTAACTTAATATTTTAATAATCTATACTCCTTTAACTTTTTATGCAACAAAAACAAGAACAGCCATCACAAAACATGCTTTTAAGAAATCAGGAATTCTAAACATTGAAAATAACTTGAACAGGGTTAATAACAGCATACATTTATGATTTTTCATATTTAATCTTGTCACCTTTAACACATATAAGAAGGAAATCCTGATGTTATGCTAAGTCGAAGCAGTTTTTATAACAAAATGTTTTGTCCTCTAATAAATTGTTTATTTTAGCATAGACATAATAATTTCAATAAAAAAAGTTCACTTTTTGTTGAAATACACTAGCTTTTAGGCTATATATTTCTATATTTGTGTCTAAATTATTTATCAAAAGACATGTATATTTCTATATAATGACAATCATTACAAGATGTCTTCATGTAACACAGAAATATGTAGATTGATAGTTACAATTACAGCAAAGTATTTGAATGTCTGTAAAAACATATGTCTTCTTCTCAAATTTAAAACTGACATCAAAAAAAGTGTTCTTAAGTAACAAGATATGCATGTCTATATTACAAGTGTAAATGTATTTTCTTTTGAATTGGTATTTTGAAAAATGTAGGTATAAAGTAAAAGCATGCAAGAAAAAAATCCAAATATGATTGATCCATTTACATCCTGTAGTAAATGTATTATACATTTAACAAATAAGAGGCTTGGACCATAAACACATCAAGTCACATTTTTGAAAATCTAAAGCTTTTTTTTTTTAAATTTTATTATGTAATGAGGGTCTGGATATTGCTAATTTTGCAATGGCAGCCGTCTTCATTAAGATCTGGACCTAATAGACAATGTTTGTAAGGGAACCATCACTTATGTGAAGTTAATATCCATGGGATTTGCCATTTCTCTGAAAACAGTTCCTAGGTATCAAAAATTTATTAATATTATGCTTTATGTTGGCAGCCATCGTCAGAAATTTGTCATGTCCTCTGAAGGAGACCAAGACTACCAATGTCATGTCAAGGTTAGCACAGAAACTACCTATTGTCTTGGGTCAAAAGTATTCATAATATTTATATTTTCTAGTGCATTTCATATTAAAACAGTCTTCATTTAAAAAATTCTGTAGAGCTCATTTCTTGTCCAATATTTATAAAAAATGTAGCATTAAGAAGAGCTCGGCAA
>MJUU01064809.1:206668-221235 GCA_002080025.1 Modiolus philippinarum
CAAAGATGCATGCACATGCAAGGATAGATGATCGTACCATGTACAGTGACTGAGATCTGAACTCGGACATAAACTTGAATGTAAGTAACTCAAGCGGAAAAAATAGGTCAAAGTGACCTAATTTTGCCTGGATGCTGAAGTATCGTAAAAAATGCATGCACATGCAATGATAGATGATCCTACCCTTAACACTGACTGAGATCAGCTGAACTCGAACGTAAACTTGAATGTAAGTCACTCAAGCGGAAAATATAGGTCAAAGTGAACTAATTTTGCCTGGATGCTGACCTACCATCAGAGATGCATGCATATGCACAGTTAGATTATCGTACTATGTATAGTAGCTGAGATATGAACTGAAATGTAAATTTGAATGAAAGCCACCCAAGCGGAAAATATAGGTCAGAGAGACCTAATTTTCTTGGAGGCTGTGAGTTAGCCCAAGATGCACCTGCATGCAAAGTTTGATGAACCTACACTGCATAGTTACTAAGATATATACCCAAATGCGGACGCGGACACGGACGCGGACGCCGGGGGTACTCCAATAGTCCTCCTCAACTTCGTTGAGGCGAACTAAAAATCGGACAAAAAATAATCTCTACAGAATTTTTTTAATGAAGCCCGTTTTAATATGAAATGCACTGGAAAATTTCAAAATTATGAATACTTTTGACCCAAGACTGTATGTCAGATCATGGTTAAACAACCATTAAGACTATCAATGTCAGCTCAAGGTTGCACAAAGATGCATCTTAATTATTAATAAAATGATATTAAATGCGAGATTTACCCCCTACACAGAATTTTGTTTCTTTTCCACATTTTTACCTTGGCCCCATGAGAGAGGGAAATTTCTAACATCACATCAGCAAAATGCATAAATTCCTGAAGACATTCTTTGTATACTTCAGTGCAATGTCATTAATGCAAGCTGAAGTACTTTAAATAAAAGCAATCATCATTAAAATCCTATAAAATACTGCCAATGAGTTTTGGTAACCTTACATCCATATTGAAACACACTACTGTGAGATAGATAGTTGTTAGTGATAATTGTTGAAAGCTTACTGTGTAATTGGTGTACAGGGACATCACAAATGTTATTTTGTGTTCTGTTAATGAGGACTAAAAACAATTAATTCCAGGATCAGTAGAAATTGTTTTACACAGTCAAAGTAATATCAGACAATCACTAAACATAAGTAAAAGTACATATAGATTTGTTTCCCATTACCAAAGATTATCTTCCATTAAATAACAATCTGACTTACACGTCATTTTACTCAGTAGGTACTATGACAAAGTACAGTTTCTTCATTTTCTTGTAAAGTGTCAATTTATCATATAATGGAGACATTTCTTGCTGTCTCATTTCAGAGTAAAAGTTAGTGGTAAATATCTAAATAATTGAAATTAAAAATGAGGGCAGCTTAGAAAAAAACTTTATATGCACCATTGAGACACCTAAATAAGCATATGTCACTACAATTCACAAGATGTCATCAATGGCTGCCATCTCTCAAACAGCCATGCACAAACAGGCTCCAGACAGTCAAAAAGGGGTAAAACAATCATAAAAGTTTGTCATAGAGCCTAGGGCAGCAACAATGTTGATTCACTTGCATGTATAAGGGCTTACACTTGATATATTATGTAGCCTTGATATTTCTGATAAGAAATTCCATCAATACCCAGATGTTTTATACCACCAAGAATTTCGTCTTTTCTTGCCACTTCTGTATTTTGTTATTTATTACAATTTTAAACAGCCACAATAAACCATAAAGCATTATTTTGTCATTGATCTTTCAATAGTCAATATCAATGGGAAAACAAGACAATATCACAGTTGCATTCCTTGGTATGTACAGAAAGAATATATTTTTATACTATTATGAAAATGATTTATGGTTGACCCAATTATACATTAGAATTTTGGAAGACTGTAATTTTGTTCAGAAATCATTTGTTGGAAATTACCTACTTTGCAAATTTTTTTTGTAAGGGCTTATTAATCCAAAACCTTCAGGGACGGACAGACAGACAGACACCAGATACAAAAACTGAATTAAGATATCATAAAGTAACAAGTTAATGGCAGGAAATAGAAAAAGAATTTCAAATATTATGCAAACAAGTAATTTCAATTGGACATTTAAGGACAAGCGAAAAGTTAAATTATACCATTTAATGATGTATCTGTAGAATATTTATCCAAGCAAAAACTCAATATAGTCTGTTTACTGCTCTAATCACTACAAAAATAGGTTTTACAGATCCTAAAGTTTTGTATTTAATATATCTGTTAAATTATACAGCATAAAATGTACTTTTATTTACACAGCCGATCCCTTCAAATAAAAATCAACCAAACATAAACAATGAAATACCGTAAAAATAGACAAATTTTAAAAAGAAATAGTTCAATGATTAACTTGCTCTTATTTCCATTCCAATCAACTCAACTTGCTCTCCTAGTGCTACAAAATTATCATCTTGCTTTATAAACTGTATACGGCATCTTATTGAGCCGTCTTTTGTCTTTTTCAGAATTTTACTATGTATTGCCTTGATTCTGCCCTATAATTCCTCTTTTTTCTTCATTTTTTTCTCAAACATGCAATATCAGCCAACAAATATCTTAGGAAAAATTCATTCCAAGTCAAAGAAGTAGTTCTTGAATTAGTCCAATTTCATTCAAATTCTTCCTGAAAACAGAAATTTGCTTTTTCATTTAATTTGAAATCATTGCAAATATAAAGGAATTAAAAAATTTCTCAGTTTTATGATTAGGGATAACAAGACGGGGTCCTTAAGATATATTAAAAGTGAAATTTTTACAACTTAATAAAAAATTTTGTGGTTTGCTGGTTCTTTAAATCAATTACAATAATTAAGCTTCATTAGAAGTTTCAGCTATAAAACATATAAAAATAAAAAGAAGGTACACTCTATGGAAGGCATTTGTCTATACCTTGATTAAATGTTGATGAGAAGCATTCATAAATTAGCTTTGATCAAGTGATGAGTTGTAAGCCAATCTAATCATTGATATAAACAGTAGTAGTATTTCCTGGTAAAAACTAATGTCATAACATCTAGAAAATTATTTATTTTAATGAATGGAGATGTGTGTGGGCTATGGTAGATCTGACAGGGAGACTTAGAGTGGTACTTACTTCAGATAATACTGTTTCTTGTCAAATACTGATGTTTATCATGTTAGTATTACAAAATCTAGTTTTATACAAATAGAAGACAAGTACTGGGGTAGAAAAAAACAACTAAGAAGTGAATAAGCATGTTCTACTACATTAGCTGAGGTTATCTCCCTTTGAAATACAGAGACTTATCTTTCTTGACTTCAAGATTGGTCTCAATAACCGGTTATAACGCTGCCATTCATTTCACGGCAAAAACAGGCAATTTCAAAGTTTTGCCCTCAACATATACAGTTAACGCGAGTCTCATGTCATATATCATTTCGAAGCATTTTATCTCAGGAATCCAAACCTGTTGTAAAAATATGGGGGTCACCGTTTAGTTTTCTCACAAAATTGCAACAAATAAAAATATGAAATATTTACATTTTTGATGACATGTGCTGCCCCACCATGACTAATGCCCTTTCACTCAGGTGTAAACACAANATTCATACACTTTCTTCAAATATGACACTTGTTCCCATAATTATATGCGATGAGCTTTCATTTGAGCCCTTTTATGATGTTCTCACCAGTATGACTTGAAACACTAGATTTTCAAATTTTTGTTCTTTAGGAACTTTTTGACTGAGGGGCCAATTGACCCGGAAGTGGTTAGTGAGACCATTGACCAAAACTGTTATCTCCCTTTCAAATATATACCTTCTAGATATTTTGATATTGTTGGTTTCATACTTATTCTCTACAAAAATGACCCAACAATGCTATTGACTTTGAAAGCAACATTTTTATCCAACATTAATGAGCCTTGTTACAATACTAGTACATATGGGTGAAGTCTGGACACTAAATGAAAATGAAGTTTATTCTTGGCTATTAAGTCATGAGGAATTAGAAGTGACACAATCTCAATAATTTGGGAAGTTTTATGATCAAGTCTGCACCATTATTTTCAATATCTGTGACTCAAACCTCCAGATACATTGTCTAAAAAGAAAGTTTTATAACCATCAGTGTATAATTAGTCTTGTACTCACACCCCATTATTCTGAACATGTGTTGAAATGGCAATATATTACCACAAACTGAAATAAAACAGTTATTGTTTAAGTACAGACAGGGGATTACATCGAGCCAAACCATTCCTACCTGGACCCTGCTCTGACTGATTTTTGTCCAGACACAAACCCTCCTAATGACCCAAATTAAATTCAATAGATGTTGTAAGTGCATAAAATTCAGCAGGGTAAAGAATTACAGGCTACCAGAAGCTCAAATATCATAAATATGGCCAAGTCCAGTCCAATTATTGTAACATCTTGGAATTAAACTAGTAGAATGTTGTTTGCCCTATTTTAATACCAAACCAAAATCATCCTCAACCCACATCAGTCCTCTACTGGTGACTTGGACTAATATGGGAGTCTTGGGATGATGGAAATGGCCATGTATAAATATAGATAAAAACATGGCCTTTTCCATATCGGCCTGGTTATCTTCCGAAGATTAGCCCAAGAAATTAGTCTTTGAATTTTTACATCAATAATATGCCTTATTATGGACCTAAAGATAACAGAATATGCTTTGATGTACAAAGACATTTACCTACAAATTATACACGTCTAACATCAATTTCAACATATCTAAAAGTAAAGATAATCAAAACTGATCAAAAATTACATTAAATGTCATTATCACATTGGAGAAAAAGAAAAATACAATATTTTTCAATTATGAAAAGTGTTTACAAGTAATTTAACATGACAATTAGATTAATCTTTTTAATATTTCTTCTTTAATTATTGATGCACTTCATTGTTCTTTCTGGGTAATTATCTTCGCCATCGTGTGGTTAAACTTCATCGATTTTATCCTAGCTTATGGAAATCTTGATTCAATTTCAAATCTTATTTCACTGTCTTGACAACCTTAGCTGTGTTTATCGTTACCATGGAATCAAAGTTGTTAAAAATTTTAATTTGTATTCCACAATACAAAAAAATGCTTCATATGGCAAGAAATTGTCCTTAATGTAAAATATGGGTACAGTATTTCTTTCTACAGAAAATACGGAATGTGATGATCTTACGTGGAGGAATTTATCGGGACTCTGTAATCACTACATAGCAAATCAATATGCGCTGCCTCCAAGCACTTCTTATTGCTTTTGTTTCAGCAATCAGGAAATTACAATTAAATGTCGCTAACAGTCACGTAACATCGCGTAAAGATCTATTCCTATTTACCTGCTTGTTAAAATCAGCAATTCTACATTTGAAATTTCACAGTGGTTAAGTCTTTGACGTAGAAATAAATCAAGCGACTAACGACAACAAATAATAATCTGGTATGAACAAACAGAAACCTATAGTCAGCAGAACAGATCAGGAAAACATTGATACTGATTTTCTGTCAAATTGCTTTTTTTTTGTTTCTAAATGGTCTTATTATGTCTGGTTAGTGAATAAAATCCCATTTAAAGCTTTGGTAGCAGCAAATTCACGTAGGAGTCTTAACCTTACAAGGTGACCTTCAAAATAAGATGAGTTGTACTGAAATAAAATAGCATGTCAAGTCTAGAAAAGGAAATAAGTCTAGCATAGTATTTGAGACATGTTGTTTTTAAATACAACAAAAACTACCAAGATTATGTCCAAACAATGGAAATCTGGTTATTTTTCATTCCTTGAGAGTTTTTGTAGAAAGACAGATAAGAAATTAAGAGTTCTAGTTTGTCCTTAACATTCATAATTTCAAGACCTTGACCTTGAGAGGAAATACCATAATATCCTGGTAATAAAGATTTATAGTAAGCATCTAAAACCAATGTTCATCATAGCTGTACCACTGTGACCTTGACCTTGGATATCACTGAGCTTCTTTTCCCATATTTGTTTTAATTGTAACTGAAGGTAAGGTACTTAGAAACTAATTCATCCATAGAATTTCAACGGTGATATAACCAAGTTTGATGTCATTTTAAAGTAAGATACTTCTATAAGTATCTGGAAACTTAATATAAGGGATACATTACACATTACAATAGTCCCCCTTTAGCAGAGCAGGAAAGGACGAACTTAAAAGTGATCCGTTCTGGTCATTGAATAACTTGTTTCTGCAATTTCCTAATATATTGCATATAGTATTTCATGTTAATAATATGCCCAAGTAACTGAAAAAAGATAAATTTCACTTGTCATATGAAAAATTTGATACTTATGTTAATGAAATTTCATTATTCTTATTTGTATGTAAATATGTACAAAACTTTTCTTTTTCTCCCTCAGGACCTCAGGCTGCTTGGGAATTCATTGAGGAATAGGCAATAAAGATAAAACCATGGAATACATGTGTTGCCTGCACTTATCTATGGTGAAGAATTCCTGAATATGTACCGGTAATTGATTGATCAAGTCCAATAAAAGCATGAAAAAAGAGGAGAGACCAGACCAATTATACAACACATCCTGATTGTTTGGTTGAAATCTGACTTACAGGAGTTGCAGATGAACTTACTGAATTTTTGGCTATTTAAACCTCTAAAATCTTTACATCAAAATGTAAAGCATCAGGTGCACAATAAATCCTACAAGTTTGGTTGGAATATGACTTACAGTTTTGAAGGGAACATAGATTAAAAAACCAAATTAAAAAATGAGCAATTTTTTATGCTCTGTGAACCTCTAAAAGCAGTTAGATCAATAAAGGGATACGCTGAGCGCAGCAGTATGTCGAATACTGAAATTTGAACAAGTGTAATTCCAAATGAATGAGCACACAGTAAAGAGCTTGATACAGTAATTAAATGGACCAAATAAAGAGCTTAAATCAGTTGCAATTTTGGCACCTTTGGCCCCTTTAGCTCGGAAACGGTAAAAGCTATGCCAAATTTGTTGACATACTATTGAAAGCTTATATCAAGAAGAATCCAAAGAAAAAAACTGATAGAAATCCGATGAATAATAAAGATTTCAAATATTTCGAAAAATTACAATTTTAGCCCCTTTGACTCCTTGTAGCTCGAAAACGGTAATATCTATGCAAAATCCACAAACATATCATAGTCAAAATTTCATAAGGATTGATCAACTAGTGTCTACAGAGAAAGTGTCTGAAAGAAACCAAATCAAAATCCGATAATTAATAAAAAGTCTACAGCTAATTAGGTGAAAACACCCAATTTTGCCCTTTTTGGCCCCTATTTCAAAAACGGGAGGGGCCATAATAACCGAAACCGATCCCCACCTTCCTTTGGTGCCAAGGAACATTGTGTTAAAATTTCATAAGCTTGATTGACTTGAACTTGAGTTATTGGCCAAAACTTAAAGTGTCTACTGACAACGACGCCGACGAGGACGACAACGACGATGACAACGACGACGATAGCGCCATACCATTATACGACCACAAAATTTTTTGCGGTCGTATAAAAACTCAAGAATCAGGAGAACAACATATCCTGTAAGTATGGTTGGACTTGGAGTTTTGAAGGAGTTGTGGATTAACAAACCGACAGATGACACAGGACAAGGAGAAGGAAGACGGATAGTACTGTACACCATATGTGTCTGTTTACAGCAGGCAACACGACAAATTGTAATCACATTACCAGCATTGCTATTTTTGTACACATTTTTGAAAGTTGCAAGGGAATGATCTGATTTGCATTCAATTAACATTTAGTTACCAACTAAATACAATTAATAAATTATTTAAATGAGAAATCCGTCAATCTTAATATTTTGATAGATTTTCCTGTTTTCTTATGTTCCCTATGGATTTTGTTTTCACTGAACGGTCTGTCCAATCCAATATATATATGTAATACCATTAATCCACATAGTTTGTGTCAGCAAAGTTGATCCCCATGTTTGTCAACTTGAGAGAAGCATCTGTCAGATATCCCCAATAATTACATTTTTCTACTTAGCTTAAACCAATTGTATTTATGTTACTCTTGGTTCAGGTGATCCATTTCATTAAAAGGCCCCAAGAGGTGGAACTGTACCAGGGTACATAATTAATATGAGTATTGACATATACGTTCAGCTAAATATATCGTTTATAATGACTAAAAATCTTTCGTTCTACTACACAGAACAAATCTTCATAAAGATGATTAAAATTTCTAATACTTTACAGAAAATTATTTTTATTACAAAATTACCCAGAATACCTTTTTGTGAAGACTAGCTTGGGAAAACAAATAATTAAACAACACATCTCTAGACCTAGAAATGTCATGCAAAACAATATAAAAAGCCTTATTTTCCGTACATTATTGCTTATTTAATCCTCAATCAGACGCTTTTTGTATGTATCGAAATTGATTTTTAGCTTAAAACAAATAAAATTAATTGAATTCCAAAATAGAAAATAACCTTTCTACCAGTAATTTTCAGAATTTACAGATACAAAGTAATTAGAAAATGTCAGGGAAAAGTCATGTCAAATGTAAATCATTTACTGAACATCAGCTTTTACTTGTACATTTTAGTAAAACCTTTTCCACATGACAGACAATTTAAACTTTTACATACATGTCACTAATAACTATCATTAGTGAATATAAAAACATTGATAATAGAAATCAGTACATTAAAAATATATAGGTTTCTTAAGAGATTTTCTAATTAAAACGAGAGGCTCTCAAGAGCCTGTTTTGCTCACCTGGACCATGGCTGACATAGATAGATGAATGGCATTTCCAATAGGGTCCAGGGTTTAAATTATGTTTCTTGCTGAGGCCACCTTGGATTGGATGCAGAATATGTCAGATGCAAATTTTGAAGGGGCCAACCAAGGACTTTTGTGATCAAGTTTGGTTCCAATTGGATTAGTGGTTTCAGAGACCTAATTCTTTTAATGGAATTCAATATAAACTATGTTCCCACTGGTGGCCATCTTGAATGAGATACTGATTTTTTGTAGGGACAATCTAAGGAAAAATGTGACTACGTTTGGTTCAAACTGGACTAGAAGTTTCTGAGAAGATCTCTGAATGTCTTTTAAATAGGGTCCAATGTTAAAACCATGTTCCCAGCTGGCGGACATCTTTGATGAGGTACAGACCTGCCAGATACCTTTTTTGGACGGGGCCATATAAGGACCATTGTGAGCAAGATTGGTTTTAACTGGACTGGTAGTTTTCTGAGAAGATCTTTGAATGTCTTTTTCATAGGGTCCAATATTAAAACTATGTTCCTTGCTTGCTTTTCGGACAAAAATATTTTCTTTCAAAAACTACAAATACTTATGAGAATTAATATGCCAGAAAAAATGAAACAAACATGTACACGATATAAATTAACCTAAAATGAAATGAATACCATTATTGTGTTCATTGTGAAGTCACCATGGCCCTTTAGTCCTTTGGCACATATAAATAATATATAACTCAGCTCATTGGAACAACAAAATGGCCCCATCTACAACTTATCAAAATCTGAAGAGGTCTTTGAAAGAAAATTATTATTACCTAATTGTTTAAAATCCAGAGGGCAATAACTGCTTCAAAAGTCTGTTAAAAAGGCCCCATCTACAACTTATCAAAATCTGAAGAGGTCTTTGAAAGAAAATTATTATTACCTAATTGTTTAAAATCCAGAGGGCAATAACTGCTTCAAAAGTCTATTAAAAAGGTTAGAAAATTGATTGCTGTGAAATAATGTTTTTCTCCTTGAACAAAAATAATACCTATTATTCTATAATATATAAATACTAATGGTAAAAAATGCATTGATATTAAAATGAATAAAAAAGGATATTCACTCCATGAAAAGGATATTCACCGCGGGAAACGTCACGTGCGACATATTTTTAGAAAAAGGGAAATCCCGTATTTATATCGTCCAATCATATTGCTATGTAACATTGTCGCGTGACAACGTCATCGGCNTATTATTCAAAAGATATCCAATGAAAATTACTATCATCAGCTGTAATTCGACAAGTTAATATTAACTTCTATAGCAGTGATGTCCTGGAATGACTTTCTCGGAAATCAATTATCTGTATACACTAGATTACATTATATGTGACAATACTGTTCATAAATTGTTGAAATTCCTAATAATATGTCTGGTGCCATATGTTCTAACACTGACCAAGGCATCATTTGTTTTATAAGCTGTAACTATTTATCATGTGTGACAGAATATATTAGAGAGCTTGGTATGGACAGTCTGTAGTGGACAGTGATAAAATGGATCTACACAGACCTATCTTACTGTAATGAAAGCTGAACCTGTATCTGTTATTATTCATTTGTGTTAGACCATTGTGTAAAGGCTTTCATTCAATTTCTATCTAAATGATGTACTCCGTCTTCTTTTTATTATTTGTCATCTATTGTACAAAAGGTCTCATCTTGCAATATGATATGACTCAACAACCTTGCATTCATTTTTATGAACATGCAGAGATTTGCAACAAGCGTCAGATTATGTTACATAAGTTCGATAATCATCTGAAGAGAATAACCTACTGCTACAGTGTAAGGGGAGACAACCACACTGCAGCAAATGCAGCTAAGATTTAATAGAAACCATACTCTTTACTGTCTAGTTTGATGGGTAACTTGCTGTTTACTATCTGGTGGTTTACTGCTATAACATTCACCTGACATTTGATGTGTAACTTGCTGTTTACTGTCTTGTGGTTAACCACTGTATGATTTACCTAACATTTGATGGGTAAACTGGTGTATTACCACTGTAAAAATCAAATAACATTCAATGGGTTACTGTTTTTGTCTGCTGTTTTACAACTGTATGATTTACCTAACATTTGATGGGTAACTTGCATTTTACTGTCTTGTGGTTTACCAATGTAAGATTTACCTAACATTTGATGGGTAACTTGCTGTTGATTGTCTGGTGGCTTACCAATGTAAAAATTAAAATTCACCTAACATTCAATGGGTTACTGTCTATTGTCTGCTGTTTTACAACTGTATGATTTACCTAACATTTGATGGGTAACTTGCTGTTTATTGTCTTGTGGTTTACCACTGTATGATTTAACTAACATTTGATGGGTAACTTGCTGTTTACTGTCTAATGGATTACCACTATAAGATTTACCTAACAGTTGATGAGTAACTTGCTGTGTAATAACTATTGGTTAACCACTGTACGATTCATCTAACATTTGATGGGTAACTTGTTGATAACTGTCTGGTGTTTATTACTGTATGAATCACCTAATATTTGATGGGTATCTTTACTGCCTAGTGGCTATCCACTGTAAGATTCACCTTAAGTTTTGATGGGAAACTTGCTATTAACTGTCTGGTGGTTTACCACTGTAAGATTTACCTAACATTTGATGGGCAGCTTCTTGTTTACTTTCTGGTGTACAACAACTGTAAAATTTACCTAACATTTGATGGGTAACTTGCTGTTGACTATCTGGTGTTTTACCACTGTAAGATTCACCTAACATTTGATGGGTAATTTGCTGTTTACTGTCTTGTGGTTTACCACTGTATTATTTACCTAACATTTGATGGGTAGGTTGCTGTTTCTTGTGGTTTACCACTGTATTATTTACCTTACATTTGAAGGGTAGCTTACTGTTTACTGTCTAGTGGTTTACCACTGTATTATTTACCCAACATTTCAAGGGTAGCTTACTGTTTACTGTCTTGTGGTTTACTTCTGTATTATTTACCTAACATTTGATGGGTAACTTGCTGTTTACTGTCTTGTGGTTTACCACTGTATTATTTACCTAACATTTGATGGGTAACTTGCTGTTTACTGTTTTGTGGTTTACCACTGTATTATTTACCTAGCATTTGATGGGTAACTTGCTGTTTACTGTCTTGTGGTTTACCACTGTATTATTTACCTAACATTTGATGGGTAACTTGCTGTTTACTGTCTTGTGGTTAGTGGCCTAGTGGTTATCCACTGTAAGATTCACCTTAAGTTTTGATGGGAAACTTGCTGTTAACTGTCTGGTGGTTTACCACTGTAAGATTTACCTAACATTTGATGGGCAGCTTCTTGTTTACTTTCTGGTGTATTACCACTGTAAAATTTACCTATCATTTGATGGGTAAATTGCTGTTGATAATCTGGTGTTTTACCACTGTAAGATTCACCTAACATTTGTTGGGTAACTTACTGTTTACTGTCTGGTGGTTTACCATTGTATTATTTACCTAACATTTGGGAATATGACGGCTTGCCAAAAATGTTCTGTGTCGGATTGTGTTCCCCTGATTCAGTCGAATGTTATACGGATTTTCCTTACTGGTCTCTTCCTTTGATCGATTTGGACTTTTATTGTCACTTTTATATTTGATGAGTAGCTTACTGTTTACTGTCTTGTGGTTTACCACTGTATTATTTACCTAACATTTGATGGGTAGCTTACTGTTTACTGTCTTGTGGTTAACCCCTGTAAGATTTCTAACAGTATATGGGTAACATATTGTTTACTGTCTGGTGGTTTACCACTGTAAGATTTACCTAACATTTGATGGGTCACTTACTGTTTACTGTCTGGTGGTTTACTACTGCAAGATATACCTAACAGTATATGGGCAACTAACTGTTTACTGTCTGGTGGTTTAACACTGTAAGATTCACCTTACAGTATATGTGTAACTTGCTATTTACTGTCTGGTAGTTTACAACTGTAAGATTCACCTAACAGTATATGGGTAACTTACTGTTTACTGTCTTATGTTTTACCACTGTAAGATTTATTTAACAGTATATGGTTAACTTGCTATTTACTGTCTTGTGGTTTACCACTGTAAGATTTTATTTATCTAACAGTATATGGGTAACTTACTGTTTACTGTCTTGTGGTTTACCACTGTAAGATTTACTTAACATTTTATGGATAACTTACTGTTTACTGTCTTGTGGTTTAACATTGTAAGATTCACCTAACAGTATATGGGTAACTTACTGTTTACTGTCTGGTGGTTTACCACTGTAAGATTCATCACTGATATCTTTGTCTCTATCCATTTGACCATAAACTGTAATTAAAACAGTATATAGATTACAATACATGCTCCCTGTTACTGTTTAGGGTACATAATACCAAAATGAAGGATCAGATAGATGATACTTTGTAGTTCTGAACTCAAGAGTTCTAAAATTAAATAAAACTGATTCTGAACTCAAGGGTTCTAAAAATTCAATAAAAACTGATATGTAAGAGATCATCTTTTTATTATCATCCTTGAAAAAAACAGGTAAAAATCAATGTTTTTGGCTAAATATATGAAGAAAGAAACAGTGAATCCTGACACCATGCTTATTATTGCATCTGAAATTACTTCAAAGTTAGATTTTTTGAATAAATTTTTATAAAAAAATGCTGATGATGCTGAATAAAACTAGGGAATGTGTCTGTAAGACATGGATGCCGCGCCAAAAGATTTATTGCAAAGGATAACCTCATATTAAAATGTACGTCAAAGCCACTTAATTGTCATTAATTTGGAAAGTACTCATCAAGGCAATTAATTTGACGAAATATCATTGTCCTATAATGTGTAGTTGTTGAGAAATGGACTTAAAGGCAAACTTTAACCAAATTCACCGAAGCATAAAATGTAGGTCAAAGCCACCTGATTGTTAATGATTTGGGTAGTGCTCGTCAAGGCAATTACTTTGTTGAAATGTCATTGTCCTATGTGAAGTTGTTGAGAAACTGACTTAAATGCAAAACTTAACCGAAGTCATTGAAGCATAAAATGTAGGTCAAAGCAATCTTATTGTCAATGAATTGGATAATTCTCATCAAGGCAATTACTTTGATGAAATATCATTGTCCTATAATGTGTAGTTGTTGAGAAATGGTCTAAAATGCAAAACTTAACCAAAGTCACTGAAGCATAAAATGTAGGTCAAATCAACCTTATTTTCAATGATTTGGGTAGTACTCATCAAAGCTATTAATTTGATGAAATATTGTCCTATAATGTATAGTTGTTGAGAAATTGACTTTAATGCAAAACTAAACCAAAGTCACTGAAGCGTAAAATATAGGTCAAAGCCACCTTATTAGGGCCCCGCCACATAGTGGCAGATGCCATATAGTAATCAATCTGTCCGTCCATCCGTCCGATCATCTGTCTGTCCATCCGTCCGTCCGTCTGTCTGTCCGTAACAAAGTCTTGTCCGGGCTATAACTTTTTTTGTCTTTTGAGATAGGCTTTTGATATTTCACTGAAGTGTAAAATATAGGTCAAAGCCACCTAATTGTCAATGATTTGGGTAGTACTCATCAAGGCAATTAATTTGATGAAATATCTTTGTCCTATAATGTATAGTTGTTGAGAAATGGATTTAAACATAAAACTGAACCAGAGTCACTCAAGCATGAAATATAGGTCAAAGAGTAAAACTACTTAGTGAACTATGTAGTACT